>JBBPLM010000040.1:34130-46237 GCA_038089795.1 Pulchroboletus neoregius | reverse complement strand
GATAGACGGCAAACCAAGTTCTGGCTCTGACAAGGACTTTGCATCTTCGACCGAGTCTCCATCAAGCCTCGGGCCTTAGCGCAGTCTCGAGCAACCAACCCGCGGACACTCGGCTCTTGTGAAATGGTTATAGACGAGGGCACGGTCTGTCAGCCCCTTATTCTCACTCGTGTTTCTAGATCAACACTACCTGCCTTCCTGGGTGACAACGTCAAAAGTTAATATTAACTTTGTCCGATGTAGAAGTTGTTTGCCAAACCAGAGGTTCCATTTCTCGCGGGTTCATTGTGGCACCCACAAGCGCGGGAAGCTTTGCTGAAACTTTGCCGGTACACAGGCCCGATCAGAATCATTCAGGAATTACGCCGTTAACATGCCATGCTGCCAGGTCGAAAGTTCCTGCTTTGTGTCGTACATACGTGGTATACAAAATACGGTTCAATCGTCTACTCTTCTACTCCCAATGACTGAATGAAAGTGATGCAAAGGGCTACAAAAAATATTACCTCAAACTGGAAAATACAACGGATGGGTATAATTTAGCCCCGGCGTGATGGTTCCCAAGTCATAAAAGACTCGTCGCACGGAGCTGAAGGGTCTGAAGCACACGGTACGACGTTCCATGATCGAAGGCCACGAAGGGATGGCGGGGAAATAGCGGGCGCACGGAGGGGTGGGATGCAACTGTTTGGGGAGAAAGTTGGGGGGATAGCGCCGCTTGGTGCTGTGTTGGCTCGAGAACGTAAATGCAAGGATCCAAAGTCGTTGGGTGATGTGGTTATATTCCCAAGAGCGGTCCTGTCCGGTCGTTAGATGGACCACGAAGAAAAAATGTGGAATGACTTGCGTTGCAAAAGCATCCAGGTCTACTATTCTCTGGTTAAGCTGACACCCATTGTTGAAACGGTGGTTTGTGGAATGGCTCAGAATATCCGCAGCCTTGCGCAGGCGAAGTGATAGTTCCAGTAGGACGTTGTAGCTTGCAGCTTCGTTGAGGCATCCACAATGACCGTCCAGAAGTTGTCCGTGATTATACTTCATCGAACGAGGATCAACGTGTTGGCTGTGGGGGTTGGCCCGGAGCGCACGGTCAACATGTCCCGTACCTTCATCGCAACCCAGTATATCAGGGTACGACATAAAGAGGGATGCTAGATCAATGTCGTTGCTTAGTGGTTGGTCGCCTGCGACCGCAATTTGAATTTGGGAATGCTCCTCCGTCGGAGTCACGATCCCGGTGGACGGGGCGCTCGGAGGAGACTGGATGTCGAAATAAGGAGAATATGGCAAGGTTGAGAGGGGTGCTGAATTCCCCGTGGGCGGTGGCGAAAAGGAAGATGAAAAATAGTCAGGTTGAAGAGTTTCGTTAAGCAGAGAGGACGTTTGCTTGTCCAGAGAGTCTTCATTTGAATCTGCATTCGAATTCTTCGAAGAAGATTGGGATGGATCAGACTGAGGCTGAGACTCCACGACGGAATCCTCCGAAGCAGAGCGAGACCGAGTGTGTGCATGGCATTTCTCAAATTCTTCGCCTGGACTGGATCCAGATTTTGCCCATCGAGGATGAGGTTTATTCTTCAACTGAGATTCAATGAATGAGATACATCTCTGGATTTTAGTCCTGAACCCACCTCACGGATGACACCCTCTAGCTCAGCGACTCTCTTACGAAGTCGGGAGCCCTCATCTTGAACATCGCTTCGTTGACTAGGGTCGTCGACTTCATAGACACATAGTCCGGTCTGTAACAGCGTTGAGCCCCAACAAGCCGCTATGTGATCGTTCAAAATGGCGTACCAGACCCAGCTGCGTACAGCGGCCACAGGGACGCTTTCGATCGCACTAAAAATGGTCATTTATCATTGCAAACACTATTTGTCAAGGTAACGCACCATTCGCTTGGAGGTGTGACAATTGAGGCATGATTGTGTGGTACGGTTGCGACGACGTTTGCGGTGATCACCTTCTGGAACGGGATTGGAAGACGTAGCGTCAGAAGATGATCGCTTTTTGCGAATGGCCCTAAGTTCGGTAGACATTGGAGTTGCGATTCAAGGGGACCGTAATTGACATGACTGCGTAGAGGTGGGTAGATATTTGTAGGACAGGCCCCAGCGATTGTCTTGGCATTCTGGGAGAACGAATAGAATGAAGCACGCCTATCAAAATCACTGATTTAGACAATGGCCGAGGAAGGGCAATCTAACGAATTCAGATTCAAGATAGGTCAGGGAAAATAGACGAGGGGAAAGATAGAACACCGGGATAATCTTCCCATCAAACCAGAAAATTAGAACACAAACCCATAAGGACGTGGGAGGGCGGATCCTTGGAGCCTTGCAGCGGCTTGGCGAAATGCCGAATACGCTTGTTTTGTGAATTGTGAACCGGCCAGCAGGTGAAAGCTCCCGGTGTCCATGTTATAATGCCACGGACAAGTGATAAGCGATCGAGCAGTCGGCGACTAGCCCTGTATTGCATCTGCTTTGCTTGATGTGACCCGTGGAATATCAGTGTACTCACGTTGATAGTACTTCCCAGTCAGGCCCATGCTTAGCGACCACCCATGTAGTAATGTAGTGCACAGGAATACTTACATGGCTTGGCGGCTTCACAGTAAACCATGATACCCACTTGAAGTCATGGAGTGGCAGTCGGAGCAGACTATCTGGCCTCAAGGTGACAACTCCATCCTGAGTTGGTACTGTCAGATTTGACACTCGGGAACGTTACAGCGCTGGGGCACATGCAACATGGAATGTCATGATACGTGATTCGGTTAGTCACCTTGCACGCAGACTAGTAATTATGAGTGCGGGGCAAGGAAGTGCATGAGGGAATCCGAAGTCTGTCGGTTACTTCGTACTTCACTGGCAGCTTCCACACACCGCCTAAGGGCTGGACTTGGATTGCGTGTACATCCTTGCTCTGACGTGCGGTCATGAGCGGGCACCGAGACCCAAATATGTAGTGACACAGTGCAAGGCATACCTATGATAGGACGGTACTCGGTGTGCCGTCGATGGGCATTTAACAATGGACAACGACGGTCCGATAGGTACAATCAATATACTGTCAAAACAGCGCTGAAGGGTTGTCAGCTCGAATCTAAATCCGTTGAACTTGGGCGTCGTGCTTGGCACCTGCAGATGACGATATATCGTGCGCAAATCTCGCACGTCGACTTAGCCAAGGCATGTTCGACGACTATGAACCTGTTCCCACCAGTGGTCATGCTTGGTTACCGTTTCGTTATCTCTCGGCCACCTGTCGTGTATAATGCGGTCAAGCCTCCCGGACACACGGTTCCACGGAAAGAAGGAGAATGGCATCAAGGATGCGGTGAGTGGTTGTTCATGAGAATAAATGACTGGTAGACCATGCACAGTATACCGTTCTCGAACCCGATGCACACGGGTGAGTATAAGTGACTCCAGCTGAGCACACAGAAATGTTTCGAGGGATAATGTCTACCATATATGGTTAAACAACATACCCGACTAAATGGGGAATTTCAAAAAGGTTATTTTTCCTCATGGACTCAACTGTGAGCTGGAAGATGATACGTACCAGTCAGTACACTACTAATGGTAGCAAAAGAATCGGTATCATACCATGGAAAGGGTTGACATAACGTTTGTCATGGCCGTGAGGCACAAGATCTTTGTCCACCGATCGAGTTCGATTATCTTATCAGGGATTATCTTGGATTACTTTCCTGTCGGACAACTTCCCCGAAGGCCATCGCCGAAGTTGACCGACAGCTCCCTGATCGGCTAGTGTTGCCACGCTTGAAGCCGCTAGTAGTTGGAGCCGACGGACAACTATGTGGGTGAGCCAAAAACAAGCGGCCGTTACTCGGCTTCACTGGCTAATCTAGCCGCGGCCCACGGCTTATTGAAGTACTTGTTGTTCTAGGAATTAACTGTGGCCAGCCGAGCCGAGCGTGCGCTCAAGGCTATCACTATTGTTCAATGCTATGCTACGCTAAACTATCTTTACTTCTCAACCATCTTTGCCTTGCAGAGCTAGTACTTTTTGGCTGTAGTGAGCTGGGTAGATCAGGCCCATGGGGTGTGTTGCAAACCTTTTTATCTACTAGCTGCCACAGACAACTCATATAGCTCGTTCTTACACTTGACGCATTTGCAGGTTTTCCATGAGCTCTGGACTAATCTATCACTTGTTCCGGCGCCAGTCATAAAGTATTGTCTATTTGTTTGTCGATATAATCAGCGATGACGCGTATGCATTCAATGGGCATTGCTGATATGATCGTCCACAGAATAGATTAACCATTTTCAGAAACTTATCACTGAAAGTGAGGTTATGCTAAGCAGACAAGCATCGGATATCTCCAGAGCTACGCATAGCTTTGGTCAAGGAAAACCTCGGCAACACAATGGTAGTTTCTGGTTTCCTCGGCCGCCGGTCCACTGATAAGTTCACTCCGAGGATTTTATTATTTATAATTACAGGTTCCATCCATTGGCTTGCGGGTTTGGACTTGCCCATCCTTGCTGGGCTCCCCATCCGCTCGAGTTTGGGCTCGTGCTTCCCCAGGCATTCTGAGCAGGGCTTGTTCCCCATGCCGATGTCGCTGTCGGCGTACCACCCCATCCACCAGTATTTCCGCTGCTATTCTGCCTCGGGCTTGTCCCACCTCCCCAGTCGCCACCGCCGCCACCGGCACCACCGGCACTCCAACCACCACCCGCTGGGCTAGCATACCCAGCACCAGAGGCCGCCTGGTTTCCCCATGTCCCAGCTTGACTCCACCCAGCACCAGCACCATTCACTGTCGAATCCATCTCTCCCGACACATCCATGTCTGAAGGTGCTTTGAGGCCAAGGATCAAGTTCGCCAGCTTTGTTTGGAGTTCCGCAAGACCCTAGAGTTTAAAAATAAGGATTTGTTAGCCTGCGAAATACTCCTCACATACCCTCATGATGACTTCCTGAGGACCTAAGCTCCCGTCTGTTTCAACCTCAAAGTAGAATTTCCGCGGCTTCGCGTTAAAGTCAAACACTTCATCATCCCTTGGCGGTTCTTCCTCCTTTGCATTTTCGCCTACAGGCCACTCCGCGCGCTGATCCGCCTCGTACCAGTATGTTGTATGTCTCAGCTTGTTGTAAGGATCATATTCGAAAGCGACGGCAGAGCATGGCGACCATTTTGCGTGTTCTTTCGCTATGCCCTACCGTATCACGCTATGTAAAATGCTCATGCAACATTCAACATACGCACCTTCTTTGCCACGCAACGCAAGTGCAGTTCTTGTCCTTTGCGAATCTTACAAATCAAAACTGGAGGTACCGATGGGTCATCTGACAACAGAGGATAATGAGAAGGCCCGTTGACAAGGTTTGAGGGACGAACTCTTCCCCACAGGGTAACCGAAGACCTCCCCTCGCTTCGTCAGCTCTTCACCATCCGTTATTACCTCTGACGGGCCAGCGTGCGATGTGAATTCGACTACCTCAAGGTAGTTACTCGTGACTTCCATGGTTCGATTGTCGTTGCACACAACATCTAGCCTTAGCTCGATCGCGCAATATTTGCATCCTGCCAAACAAGTGCAGTCCTGAGTGTCCCAAAAATCCGTCACCACTATTACACTCTCAACTCATGGGATGCAAAACGTACTCTGGTGTAGCGCATGCCCTCGTCGCAATTTGCGCTATTCAGCGGAATCATGCCAAGCCGGTGGGCAATGAACTCGTCTGGTAGCACCGTCGTATTAGAGTGAATCTCTACCATGTCAATAGCTAGCCCGGCTTTTAGTATTGCACACATAGACTCTCTTGCGCGTACGAACCGACTGTTGGTATGTCCGCAATGACCACTCTTCGGATCGAGTTTGCAAAACTAATATGAATGACAGAGGTGAACGCTAATGGTTAAGTTGACGCAGGGCTTGCACGTACGCCAAGTCAACATTTTCGAGCACAAAATTCACTCGGTCCTTCTTCAAGTCGCGTATTCGTACGACAGGTTCTGTGTCTTCGAGAGATTGCATGACGGGTAGTTCCAAAAATGTGGTGACTTGTAGCGTGACTAAGCTAGTATGATAGACCGGACCCCAAACACCGCTCCAACTCACAACTTCGCCACAGTCATATCCTCCTCATCACGAATGCGGACGACTGTTTTCCCCCATGTCTCTCGTCTCTCCAGCGCGCCCAAGCCGTCCATTGCATTGGCCAGGGGATATACCGTGGAGTAGGTTACCGGCTTGACTTTACCCGACGAGAACAAGCTAGGAATTGGCCCCAGTCAGTCACCACGGATACGCGATGGTGAATCATAAACCTTAGTAGTTCTTTCCACACCACGGGAATTCTAGAGGGCTCTTTATCTAAAAAATGATCAATCCAACACTTAATCCCGTGGATCACAGTTACCCCACACACGTGTATACAGGCCCCAATGGAGTCCCACAATACTGATGTTCTTGAGCAGCACCAAGTTCAAGGGCAGCTAGCAGTTGTGATGAGCACGCAGTAGGCATTGGCACGGAGATGATCGTACTTGTTCTATCCGGCCCGCAGCGAAACCGATTACTAATGCTCTCCCTTTAAACGCTATGCATTTCAAGGAGTCTAGGAACGCTATCAAACATTGATCATATGAGAGAATGCAGTTATACTTGCCTTGTATCCGGCCCACGGGATCGTACACGACGTCGACGCCTCTACCCTCAGTGATCTGCAGCACTTGCTTCTGCCAGTCGGGGGTCGTGTAGTCAACAACGAAGTCCGCGCCTCCATACCGCTTGCATATGTCAAGTTTGGATTGTGAGCCAGCAGCAGCAATCACTTTGGCTCCCAGAACTAGGCTTTGTGAGCGGGTGAAGGGTCTTAAGTTATGAAACGGCACCTTTAGCCAATTGCACAGCAGCAATCCCAACTCCTCCAGCTGCAGCATTTACAAGGATGGTCTCGCCTAGAATATCGTTCCGAATTAGCCATAGCTTTCCCGGACACCCACGTTCTGCTTAACCTGGCTTTAATTCTGCTCGACCTACAAGGGCCTCGTAACTTGTTGGCCAAGTGATAAAAAGGCCTACGGCATCGTTCTAAGAAAGGTTAGCACTGTGAGAATGAGGTGACACACCTGCCCCTTGGTCGAAAGTGAGGTTGTCCGGGAGCGGCATGATGGCTTTCCACTTGACAGCTATGCGGTCCGCGAATGCGCCTTGTGCACTACCAAATACCCTATCTCCAGGTTTGAAGGGGCAATTCTTTGGGATCTGGGAGCCGTTCGCGATCTTCCCGGCGAATTCTGCACCAAGTGTGAACGGAAAGTGTGGTTTCACTTGATATTTACCCTGGGCTTGTAATATCTGTCGAGGATGCGGTAAGTCTAGTGCGCAAGTATGCGAGATGGGCCCCACATCGAAAAAATTGAGGCCAGCGGAATGCACGTCTACAAGGACATCCTCTGGTCCAGTTACTGGCTCTGGTGCATCATGCACGAGGGCAAGTTTTGAGGGATGCTTCCATTCTTTGACCACGTAGGCCCTCATAGAGAAAAGGTAAGGATATTCGAAAAGTTGAAGTTGAATTCAGAATATCACGACCCTGTGGCCACACGCATGCAAGTGTAAGTGGGCCGAATCCAGGTACCCGGCCGGGATTAAAAATTACCTCCGTGCCGTGCCGAGCCTGGCAGGTGATACTAGATACATTAAATTTATCCTTGCAGTTTCACCTTTAGAAGCTCCGCTCAGACTCCGCTCCATGCCGCCTGCACAGATTTAAAACTCAGATACTGTCCGGATGTCAAACTGGAATGCTCAAGCTAAGTATGCGTAGTGTAAATACAAATATGATGCTTCTAGTACATGGGTGCCGAGACGAGGATAAATGCTCATGCGAATCCGAAACCTTCTCCGCCTTCGTTGATCGCTAGTAACAGCTGTTGTCGCAGCATCTCATAGGAGGAATATTGCGGCAGATCAATCTGATTGAAACCTATTATCATGGACTCATCAGTAATTGATCCACCCAGCTCAGTGAAAAGGGCTCACAAGTGTGGGCTTGAGGAAGGCGGTCGGGATCGCCGTAGGCACGATGAATGGAGAATCTTTGAACTCCTTGCACCCCTTGCAGATCGACGAAGCCATTGAGAGGCACACGCGAAGTGCCAGTCGCAAAGCTCAACACCTTGGCCCTCTCCTCACGATTGAACGACTTGAGAGCTCTCCACCACCAAACGATCACAGGATCCGAACCCGTGTATCCGTTGTATTCCGTCGCCGCTCTCCACTCGTCAACATCAATATCGGGCGTCCCTGAAATGAGTAACTCAAGTTCTTGTTCGTTGAACTACACGAAAGATGAGGACAATCTCCTGTGCGTGAAAAACGCAACGACTTACGATAGTGATGAGGTCCTTCGGAATGATCTCGTGGAATCCAGCGACAAGGTTCTCGATCTGCTCGCTAATAGAGGAGTATAGGCGGAAATTGGCCGAAAGCTGTACAAACTCCCGCTTGTTTTCTTGTGTAACAGGGATGGATTCACCTCCTGGCTTGAGCGGGAAAATGCGGTTCCTTCCAAACTGGGAAGGTAAAAAAAATGAAATGACAAAAACTCGTGGATGAAAGTTGGCAACAAACCTCGTCCGCTTCGACACTAAACGTCAGCTCCAACAGCGTGGGATCATTCTCCAGAATCCAGCAAAGTGAGTTGTAGTATTCTGGATCAACCCACTCGACGTCTCGATAATCGACTTGTTTGACAAGGAGTTGTCGATACAAACTCTTCGCGAAGTACGCATCTAGGAGCCGCCCGTCGTATATAGCTTTTCCGATGACCCGACCAACGAACTTGAAGAACGATAAATGCTCCGGATTAACCCAAGAATTCTTGTTTGGTTGGTATGTCAATCTGTCAGCCGCGCATGGCTGGAAGAGTGCGTTGTTGGGATCAAACATCTGGCGTGCAAGAATCTGGAACCATTCCCTCGTGACACCACCAGCGTCCACGCCTTCCTCATCGTAAAATCGGACGCTAAGTTTGCCATACTTGATTTGGTCGCCAGTTTTGCGTTGGAGATATTGGAAACTATCCTCGAATACACGTGCACGGCGAACATTGAGTTGTAGCGTGCTGTAGTGTTCGCGGGATGCAGGGCGACGGTGAAGCTGCTGTGTGAAATAGTTCCGCTTGTTGTCGAAGTCCAAGACACGTGGATTGTGGACCAAGAGCGAAAACGATCCACTCATTAGCGAAGGGTTGTTGCGTACCATCACGTTGAGGATCTTTCTGTGAGCGTCGGTAAAGGTGACGAAGAGATCTTCCATCGACTCTCTGGCGGTCGTGGGCGACCTTGGTGATGCAGATGCCCTCATCGTTCTCGCCACACTTCCGGCAGTCGACTTCGGGCCCACGTACTTGCACACTACCATCAAAGCCTCGATCAAGGGTAGCAAGACGGTGGCGACGTGCTCCATATCGGGCTGAGCCTCAATGGTAGCGAGACAGTCTCCGAGTCGCCGCCAGAGTGGTGTGAAGCGGAATGATTCGTAGATATTCTGCACTTTTTCAGCATCCTGGCTCTTGCGAGCTTCATCCGTCAGGGGTGCCGCTGAGCGAGGGGTGTACATATAGTCCAACGTCTTCAGGATACGCAAGAGTTTTGTTTGATCGGACGATGGTGAGGAGAACTTGGACGCTACAGAAGAAGCAAGAATATCCTGAGTAGGATTTTGCAAGGATGCCCAGAGGTGACTGAGGTCGGTGAGAACGTTCTGCCCACAGTCTTGTGCCTTGGATTTCAACTCCTGTGCAATCACGTCTCGAGCGTCGGGAATATGCGACAAGTTTTGAATGAGCGTCAATGACTGTTGGAACGTGCGCGCAGAGCACTCGCCAATTGTCAGGATGTTGACGATGAGGCGTAGCACTGAGTGCGGTATCTGAGGTGGACTCGCCAACAATATCCGTTCGTCCGATTGTTCGCCCGCAACATTCTCGTTCTCGTTCTTGTTCTGGTCTCCTTCTGATCCCGCTGTGACGCTGGGTTCTTGGGGTCGGGGTGGGTCAGGGATAGCGGGTAGCGATGGTGCAGATGATAGGCTAGAAGCCGGCTCGTTCGAGCTCACTGGTGCTGCGGTCGAAACAGAGTCCTTTTCCGGCTTTAGGCTAGCCAACGGCTTGGTAACGGTGGAGAGTAATGAGACGACCGAATCCATGATAGACGGCGTTTTGAGTAACGATTGTCTGTCAAGGAGACCAAGAAGGAGGACAATGGGATAGTGGGTCTGAGGAGCTTGCTTCTCCTTTCCTTTGCCCTTCTTGGTGTTCACCTTCTTGAGTCCGGCAGGTAGCTCGTGTTCACTCAAGAAGAAGAGGGACGATAACTCGTTCGCGCTGACTATAAATGCCAATGCTTCAAGACAGCGCTGAGCAACCAAGTCTGGGACTGATTCGTTCTGAAGATTGGTGAGAGTCGCGGAGGTGTTGTGGTCAGGTGCCTTTTGTTTACCGTGGGCCTTAGGAGTTTGTTGACTGGGTGTCTTGGGGGTGCGGGTAGACATCTGGGCAAAGCTCTTGTCGACGGCAGTGAGGTCGCCAGGTCCACTTTGCAGTATGCTAAGAAGAAGATTGAAGAGTTCCGTTCTAGTTTTTCCATTCTCGCAGATATTGACCAGCACTTTGAAAAGGAGGTTCTTCTTCAACACCTGAGGGAAGAAGAGGAGGCGAACGAGAGTGGCCACCCCAGTTTTATCGAGAAGCTGGATAGCGTCCCTTGGTACAGGTGCTTTGCGGGGCGGGGCAGGCCGTGAAATTGCCCTATGGCCCCCACGCGTTGCGAACGTAAATCTGCGTGGGTGCTGAGCCTCTTCGTGGTATGCGCCTGCTTCAGCGACCATATAAGACGGCAGTGTTTGAAGAAGACCTTCATCCGAGTCCAAGAGAACGACTTGTCGGAGGTGTGGATCGAGACTGGCTATGAAGCTGGCTGGATCAATGTCGGCTGCAACTCCGGGTGAGGCGTTGTCATTTGCTGTCGCTGGCTGGGCCTGTCTTGCCTGTTCTAACCTTTCTTGTTGGATAAGTTCCGCGCGGATTTCGGGAGGAAGAGCATCAAGGAATTCGGGACTGATCTGAGAGTCGGCAGGTCGCTCTATTCTCGCAGCGCGTTGGTCACGAACATGTTGATTAATGACTTCTTCTCGTATATCGTCTGGCAACGCCTCTAAAAATGTTGGGTCTATGCCCATGTCCGTGATGTCGACCTCGCTGCCATGAATCATGACAGTCAATCTCTCTTGGACCTGGGACGGGCCCGCCACCTCTGCCTGCGAAGCAGCAGCCACTGGTTCAGATGGAGGTACATCGCGCATCTCGACGTCACTGGTGGTGGAATCTGTCACAGGAGTTTGTTCTTGTACTGGAACTGCTGTAGGTGAAGTCGTGGCTGTGTCCTCCTTCGGCTGCATGTCTGCGGTTTCGGTGGTCTCAGGTTCCTCAGCTGCTGATCGCTCGGCCTCCTCCGCCGCCTTCACCAATGCTTGTCGTCTTTGCTCTTCCTCCTTTGCCTTTGCTGCAATGGCAGCCGGCAGTAACGCAAGTACGATATGGCTGCCTAGCCGGTTGGCTCGTTCAGATACATGCTTGCCGTTAACGGTTTTGGCTTCCTCGGTCCACCTTTGCACCGTGAAAAGAGGATCAAGGCCACGGATGTCAGGATGGGTTTCACTTTGTCGAGGGACACGTTCCACTCTGGCACCAGAGGATATACCTGCGAGCCTCTGCAAGTGGATCATGCCTTGTTCTATACCGGCTAGCGCGGCTGGAGCCACATCGACACGAATTGTCTCGCGGGTACCACCAGAACGATTTACGATATGCTGGAAAACTTGAACAGCATCTCCCCCTATAATATCTTCAATCGACTGGATGAGCTCAGTTTGGACATTGTTCCCGTTTCCCCGTTGCTGACGTCTGGAACCACGAGAGAGAGCTGTTGATGTACGATTGCTGCCAACTGATGCATCCAGAAGAAGAGGATGAACTGTCGCTTCGCTTGGTGCTGATGGTATATTTCGAGTTCGGCCGAAAACCTGAACATCATCGGCACCTGCACGGAATCA
>JBBPLM010000040.1:14747-24994 GCA_038089795.1 Pulchroboletus neoregius | reverse complement strand
ACGTGCGAAGGCCCTCTTCCTGTATTCGCCTACGATCATCACGCCACACTGCGGTCATGCAGTACTTGGCAGTGATCAAGAATATCCGAACACTCGAGTGAGTGGTCGCGAGCGCATGATCCAGGCCCCTAAATGTATAAATTCATATCAACCTGAATCCCAATCTTTCGTGCGTGCATTTCATCTCCAACTCACCTTGTCAAATCGTTCAACTTCAGCACCATCAACACCCTTCTAGGAACTCTACGAAGAATATCCAACACAGAGGTGAGTAACCCCTCGCGGTTAATGACGGCATCTCTAATCGCTTCCGTCTCTTCCATCGTTTGGGGAAGCATGTCAATCATACCGGAAGCTCGCTTGAATGTCTTTTCAGAAGAGTCTTCGTCTTCCCACGTTCCTTCAAGCGCTGCGCGACCTGTGATCGCAGCCTCAAATACAGGGTACTGGAGCTTTGTTAGCTTCGAGTTTACTGGCAGCATAAACTTCACGCACGAGATCAGGGGTGATGTTGCCGACCAACTCAGCATATTTACGGCGGGCAGCTCGTGTTTCTGGTGATGCCCTCTCGATGAGAGATAACCAGAGTTTGCTATAATTGATACGCAGCTCCGGATCGAGATCGAAATACAAACCGTGATCCAGGAGTACGATTTCGAAATTGTACGGCGATCGTGAGTTGGGTGGGGCACGCCTGATCAACAAATTACCTGACGGTGAGAGAAAAAGTCAAATCACTGTCGACTGGCGGGATTTTTGCAAGAATGGATCACCTGGATGTGGATCCTATAGTAATATATAAGCAATATGTCATCCGACGAAGACTTGTTGCTCACAGCATGAAAGTAGCCATTCAAGAACACCATTTGGCTGAACACTCTCGTAAGCTCTAATGCCACCTTATTCCTATCAATCCCATGTTCTGCCAGGTAGCCTAAATCGTCGACCCGTGCACCCTTGATAAACTCCATGATCAACACTCGTTTCGTCGCTGAAATTACTTCAGGGATGTAAAGCGATGTAGAAACGTGGTGAAAATCAGCCATGGCACGCCTAGCATTCGACGCTTCGTGGACAAAATCCATTTCCTTCGGTAGGTTTTCGCGCATTTCCTCACCAAGCCACGTGAATTCAAATTCGGGGAACCAATATTTGATCCACCCTAAAGAGTACGTATTGTCGTTTTGGAATTGGAAGATAGAGAGATGGACATACCGAGCGTGATCTCCACCATCTCCATATCGATATCACAAAACTCTGCAAGGTGGGGGTGTTGCAACTATTTTACATCCATCAATTTTGAGCGCGACACCTATCCCAAACACCGATCTACCTTCACAGCAGCCTTCCTTCCCGATTCCTTATGCGTACCGACATGAACCTGGGCCAAACTTGCTACTCCGATTGGAACAGGGTCAAAGTCCTCGAAGAGTTCCTGGATGGGTTTTCCTATATCGGATAGAAACAGTGCTTCAACATCTTGATAAGGTGTCGGGTCGCATTTGTCCTGTAAAGGTCGCATTGTGTTCGTCCATTCTCCCGGCAGAACTACTCTGTAAACCTCACGGGGTAGTACTATGCACAACCAAACAATGGTTGTGAACGTACAGCGAGGCCATGTGTTGTCCCAACTTTATAAAAACACCTAAATGATGATTCTAGTTGCCATAGGCTTCATTTTTTGTTGATGGAAATCATCCGCACCTCCATTTGCAAGGAGTGCCTTAAGGGCCCTCTTCGCGCTACGTGTGTGACACTCTGAATACGCGTGCTGCCTTTCCTCCTCGGACAGGTAACCGTGAGCAAATGTGTACTTGTAGTCGATAGCTCCTGTGATTGCAGCGCCTGAATGGATAAATATTCACCAGCAGAGCGAACCATTCATGTCTCCGGTCAGCGGCGTCGACCAAGAACAATATGTACACATACGAGCTATTCGGGAACAACGCACGACGGCCAACAACGCGTGTCTGAATGGCTGGTAATTTTCATACGCAACGTATCCTGCACCTGCGAGTAACAGTGCTGCTCCTGGGTAAAGGATCCATGGGCTTGCTGTTGCGCGTATAGTCGGGTTTGGGGTGTCGATCTTGGGCCCGGTTGACAAGGGACGATATCTTGGTTTTGTGTGCAACAGCCGTGAGGTGTCGACTACGTTGGTGCGAAGGAAAACGTGGAAGGACTTGAAGACTACGGTGCGGTGACCACGGCAAGACATGGGTGTACATGTATTAGGAAATACCCAAGTTGTGTAAATACTATATTATAGGTTCACAGGACCCAAGTAGAAAAGTAACTCGATGCATACAAGTAATTACCGGTAAGTAGTAGAAGTGAGCAAAACAACCTACCTGACTTGTTCTCAATCTTCAAATAATGGTTGGAATGCCTGCAAATGCGTCTTGGATGCGCACAAAACGCGGAGGAACAACCTGAATCAGCTTACCTTCCTGCCATCCTTGTCTCCGTCTTGTGTCGGTCCAAATTCGTCTTCAAACAGGTCCAAACTCTCTCCACCCTCCCCCCCTTCATTCGAGAAGCTGGCGCCAGATTCCATGTCTTTCGCGATATCGAATTCAACCTCCTCCCCGTCTCCCTCTAGCATGGCTTCTAGTTCCTCCCGATTCATATGTTCTACACCTAGTCCCGACTCTCTAATGACTTGTTCGTTTTGTTGGGAGAGCTGTGACAATGGAAAGAAGAGGGGGGTTTTGGCACGTTGAGTCTGTGTGAGGCGCTCGCATGTCAAGGCGACCGGAGGTGGAACAATTTGTGACGATTGTGGATAGAAGAGGGGATCACCCGGGTGAGAAAAGGTAGAATTTTCACCCCCTTTTCTGTTGACACCGGCGCTTCCATCAATGGTACCTGCTTCGTCGCCAACACCGCCTGAATAAAAGTCGTCCATGGCGCCAAAATCTCCGTTCTGCGAAGCATGAAAAACAAGGGAGTTACTTCCCTGCGTCCGATTAGGATTAGGGATGGATGGCGGTGGCGGCATCATGTGTTCATCTTTTATCATTGTTGAGTTTTCCCTGCTTACACTTGTCGCTAAAGAAACATCCTTCCTTTGGACCGCCTTCATCGATTTCTTGACCTTCTCCATGTGTGGCGTCTCACTTCTTCCCCTGCTTGACCCTGATGTATTCAATGATTGCTGAACCTCATTGCCTGGGTGCGGTCTTTTCTGTCCATCCGATCGTTGTGGTTTGGGTGTAGATGAACTCCGTGGGTTCGCCCTCGAACCGGATGACGTTTGGAGTTGTGATGTGGATATCACAAAGAGACCGTCTGATTCGTCGCCTTCGATGTCAATAAAAAGTGGCGCAGCAGGGTCCGTAAAACGGAGTTCCAGTGCTGAAGCCATAGATTCAGCAAACGCGATTGTAGCCTAATACAAACGTCTGAGTTAGCTTTGACGCACAAGGGGGGCAGGCAGGAGCACAAACGTTGAACTCTCGTAGATGGAAGGCAATGGTGATAGGTGGCTCAGCTATTTCGTAGACATCGAACTCGTCAGCACTGATGGTAAGCTCAGTGGCTAGCTGTGCTCTGCCTGGGAGCTGATCACGAACACTGACATGCAACTTGTGGATGGTGCTGACCTTTCGTATCGATAGACGATTCAAGACTTTTCACATCAACATCTGTGTCTCCGAATGTCCACACAAGCTGAGGGTCATTTTTCATGCCACGGCCACTAGGGAAATGCTCGGTGATGTCTTTAATAGCTCTTGGGCCGATAGTGAGTCGTGATTCGTTTTCAGACTCTGGGACACCGGGCGAGAGAAGAGAAGTAGGTATAAGAAGGGGTAAACGATGGGTTTTGACGATACCTAGTGGGATATATGACAAGTTGCACGTTATCGATGATAGAAATAAATCTTACCGTGTTTGCAGTGTAAGCGCACAATGAACCTGCTTTCTAGCGTGTCCTCGTCCTCCTGAGGCTGATCGCTGGATGGGCCTTCTATGATGACCAGCTCGCACCGTTCGACTGTCTTCTCGATGGTTCTGTGCTTGAATATCGACAACAGTGTCTACGAGCACTAGATCGACGCATATACGGAACTGAGCGCACGCGAAACGCACCTTTACGAGTAGCTGTCCTTTGACATCCTGAAGTTCGCTGGCGCTGCCAGTCGACGGGCCTGCCCCATTCACGCCACCACCTACGCGGTATCTTGAGAAGAACATCCTCCCATACCTGAAGCGACAATATGCAGAGAGCGAGGAGTTCGTCGCGCTCAGTGTGAAATACTGAGTGTCTGCATATAGCACGAGGTCATCGCCGTATCGCGAGAGACATGTCAAGGCCCTGATGAACGCTTCTCGTTGAATGAGCCTGTATCTGAGCAGGAAATGTGTCGAGGACGTACGTTTGAGTGCGGTAGCGCTGAGTGTCGCCTGCATTTTAGTGGACGCGTTCAAGTCGCACCGACCCCATGCCACTCCCGGCCAAGCTCGCCATCATCGGCGGTGGGCCATCTGCGTTCTATGTGGCCTCGCGGTTACTGTCGCTCGTGCCCCACGCTGACCCGTCTTCGCCGTCACTGAGAGTGCATATATTCGACCGTCTTTGGGCACCGCATGGCCTCGTCCGCTATGGTGTTGCCCCGGACCATCCAGAAGTCAAGGTACGCGCACGACGACGTCTTCGTCTGCCCCGCTCACAACGTCCAAGAACTGCACGCACAAGTTCGATCAAACCGCTGCTGACCCACGTTTCCGATTTTTTGGCAACGTCCATGTCGGCAACGCGCTGCCCACCTCGATCCTGCACACGCTCCCCCTTCCCCTTTCGTCCCTCCTTCAGAACTACACACACCTCTTGTTTGCAACCGGATGCACGCTTCCGACTCTCCTTCCTGACATACTCCCGTCCTCTCATTGCATTCCCGCACTTTCCCTCGTGCATTGGTACACCCGACATCCCTCCAACCCACCCGCGCCAGCCCTTGACAAGATTACCCACCTTACACTCATAGGCAATGGAAATGTCTCTCTCGACATCGCTCGTTTGCTTCTCACATCACCCTCTGTTCTCAAGAAATATGATGTTCCCGAACATGTTCTCGATGTCCTCTCCCGGTCTACTCTCAAGCATGTTTCCATCGTCGGTAGACGCGGTCCTTTAGAAGCAGCTTTCACGAACAAGGAACTACGCGAAATGATGCACCTCCCAGACGCTTCCATGGTCCCACTTGACCCTTCCCTCCTCACCTTTCCGGAGGGGACAACCTTGTCTCGCCAACAGCGCCGTACCCTCGAGCTTCTTCACAAAGGCTCTCAATCTCGGGCTGGAAGCACCGAGAAGACTTGGTCTCTTGATTTCTATCGCATGCCTACTATTCTTACACCATCCCATTCTTCGACCGCCGCCGAGCTCACTCTCGCACACACCTATCTTGATCCCTCCACTGGCCGCGCAATTCCGATACATCGGACTTCCACACTCACTACTTCCCTCCTTGTCACATCTCTTGGTTTTCGTGTGGACCCAACCACGGCGTTCTTCGATCCCTCCTCCTCCCACCTCCGGGCACGTGACGGCCGCATTCTATCCGAGTCCGGCATTCCCCTGAGAAATATGTATGCTTCAGGATGGAGTGCTAATGGCGCAAAAGGCGTGCTGGCCACGACAATGATGGATGCATACGCGGTTGCCGACACAATTCTATCTGACATTGTGTCTGGCTGCGCCAAGGATGTGGGTGTGCAGACCATACCGGCTGGAGAGTATGGGAGCGAAGCAGTACCTACTACTCTCATGCCGAATCTTGTTCCTCATCCCGAGGATCCACCCAAGGAGATCAAACAAGGGATCAAGGATGGGTTAGTTACCCAATACGATGATTGGAATGTCATCGATGCTGAGGAGGTGCGTGTTGGTGCACTCCTCGGGAAAGAACGAGAAAGGATGGACTGGGAAGATGCGAGGAAGTTCCTCTCACTCTCCCAATAAGATCACGTTACAGTAATTACAACAACAGAATTTTTCAAGCTGCTAGATGTAACATATCCGACTCAGTAATACAACACGGCCCATCTCTCCCATCGGCTTTCGGCTTTTCCGCTACATCCCAAATATTATCCCGCGGCGTCGCAGGACACCATCGCTTCAATCCTTCCTCTGGAAAACTGGATGAGGCAATGGCCGCCGTGGTCGCTTCGGTGTTGACGAGGGCAAATTTTGCAGATTGCTAAACCCCGTCGACCTCGGGGGTGCGTTGCGGCGCGCGTTATTCTGTAAGAGTGTCAAGATCTCGGCAGTCGGACTCGTACTCAGGATGGGTGAGACAAACCTCTGCCTCTTGTTTCTGCTTCGAGTAAAATGCAAATAAATCCGCAATCTGCTGTTCAATCGCTTGTTTTTCCTGGTGGAGTCTTCCGACATCCTGAGTCATCGCAGCCACCTCTCGGCTCAGTTCTGCTTTGAAGTGCTCGACGTGCGCTACGTCGTGTCAGCCATGTACTCTCTTCTATCCACTATCCAGCTTACCTTGGACGTTGATAGCTGTGGCTTCTTTCATGGCTTCCACGAATCGCAGTCTTTCGCCGCGAATCTCGTTCGTGAGCTCTGCGGGAAAATGTTGAGGCAATGAGAGCATCTCGGATTGAGTACCAGCTACATACCTGTTGAGAGGGCACGGAGCATCTGTTCTTGTTCGTGTCGCTGTCGATTGATGATCTCGAGCACAGAATCTGTCACTACAAACCCAGTCACAGTCTCAAATCAGCAAAGGCGACCAAAAAAAAACGATGCCTTGCAAACCACACCGAGCGCATTCCGTTGTTCAGTGCTGTTCTTCATCTGTTCTTTGACGGTCTCCATCAGTTCACCAATGGATCCTTGCAGCTGATCTTCACTCGAAGCTTTGGTCTCGACGGATGATATAAGATGTCTGATCTCGCTGAGCATCCCTCGGCTAGAAAGCTGTCCGTCAGCGGTGTCACTCTCCGAGGAGACGCCAAGGTGAGAGCAAAGATGTTCAACGTTTGCAGCTACTGATTGGATATGAACGGTGCCCCCATTCACAAAAGCCTCGAGCCACTGAAGGTTAAATTAGGTTGGAGAGGTCACAGAAACGCTGGGAGTTGGAATTGATACATACCGAATTCAGTTCATTGAGATAACGAACGCTGTCAGCTTGTTGGTCGATCTGAAGCTTCCGTTGTTCTTCATCCGACCCGAGATGATCCAAGATCGCTTGAAGCTACGAGAGACCGGGTAAAAGTAAGCTCAAAACGTGCCAATGGAAACGGCAGACCTTGTCAGAATCAGCATCTCGAGTTTCCGACGACGGCATGCTATGGACCTCGTTTTCTGTGGTCACAGTGGCAGTACTGGATCTGTACAAAGATGCAAGTTCGTCAAGTTTCGAAAGTATATCTGATAAATTGACAGAAGTGTGGCGGGAGCCGTCCCGAACACCACTTTGAAAACCTAGATTCCTCGTGGTCGCAAAATCAGTTAGAGAAGGTTTCTCAGCCTCTCGTACAGCCTGAAATTGTAGTTGCGTCTGGCCTTGTTCGATAGACGTTAGCTTCTCCAAGAGCAGTGGGGCCAGCGTGGCGAGTTGTATCCGCAAATCCTCAAACATCTTCACTAAAGAGTCTATTTGTGGGTGTTCCGAGGCGGCTAGGATTTGCTGCCTCAACCCTTCAAGGTTGGTTAAGACTTTTTGGAAACTCGCGTTGTCGATGGGGCCATTTGACTTAGATGTTTGTTTGGTCGCCGCAGCCACGACTTGCCTCAACAAGACCTGTATTTCGTTTGGGAGAATATGTATGTCTCGCTGGAGCGAAATGATCTGTTCGCCCAGTCCTGCTGTTTGGTCGTAGTGCTTCGCAGCAGTATCCTTGATAAGCTCTGCCAGGGGCGCCAGCTGGGGTTCCACACCAACGGCAAGCAGGGACCGAGTCGGTGGGTTTTCGACGTGTTCTCGAATTGCAGGCTCTGAAAGCTTAGCCCGTAAAGTGGCTACCGGTGTTGCAATAGATGCAGATGCCCTCATAGGCGAACTTGGCGGTGTTGGTACAGGTGATGACTGGCGCTCTGTACGATTCCTCTTAAATGCACTCCGCACGGAGGAAGTCTCAGAAAACGACACATTTGGCGGGTTGGGAAGCGGTATCACGATAGAAGCGTCCGTTGAAGGCGTCTCCGCAACCTTGCTCCAGTTCCCTCTTGCATTATCTTCCTGGAGCTTTTCGATCTCTGCAAATGGATGTCCTTGGTGTGTCGAGTGGGTGGTTTGCGCACGCCGGAGAGCGGTGCCAACGCTGGATGACGTACCAGCACTCGGTGGTGGGCTTGCCAGTTCCGAGCGCTCAATTTGGGCAAGGCGTTGCGTGACCACGGATAACGTCCCAAGGTTGGCTATCGAAGGGCTTTTGGACCGAGAGTAGGGATTGGAGGATTGGGATGGTGGTCGAGGTGGAGAGACAGACAGTGGAGATAATGAGTGACGTGGTGACTTGGCAACTGGTGTAGGTGGTAGCATTTGCTCGGCCAAAGGGGTTTTCAGTGCGCTAGAGGATGTATACTCAGAGCATGCCTCTTCAGGGGGTGAAGGGGATTGCAGACTTTGATCGTTTTTTTTCTGTTCAGGGGTAGCAGTAACATCTGTTCTGATGATGAGGGGGTCACTACGTTTCGACGAGTGCACGGTTTCACTTTTGGGTTGTGAGCTAAGGACAGTATCCCTGCATCGAGATAAGATTTGGGAATGGGGAGCAGGCGTTTGATCTCACCAGATTGCACCAACCCATCGCGCACGGTCCTGAGTAGAAGTCGCAGCAAACATTTCTCTCGGTCGACCCTCGAAGGACAACTCAAAGGTCTTCAGATCACCTTCAGCGTCGGGTCGTGGCACTCGCTCGTTGAGGGAGTGTACGTCCATAAACCCGTCTAACCGAATGGTATGACTAGAAGGGGTGTCATGCATCGTATACCAAGTGATTAGCAAGTGGGAGTCGTATAATCCCACTGTGCACGACATCCAGACAGGGGGTTGAGACGGCGGCCGGGAGAGGTAAAGTAGAGCGCCGCAGAGTACAGGCCCGGTTTTGTTGGGGGACAATGTTATTTCTTTCCCCGAAGGATGTGAGACCATCTGGGATTTCGGAAGAGATGCAGGCTCCCCCGACACTGTGATATTTGGTTCAGGAATGTGATAAGGTGGAACATAATCATCGTCATCTGATCCCTTGTCTTTTTTCTTCTTGAAAACAGACATGAAATTCCGCAAGGAGTTGCTCAAAGATCTTCTCTTGCTCTTGTGGGGCTCGACGGCGAGAAAGGGACGGTGCATGTTGTGCGAGTCAGTCTCCGAAGATGCGCGAGTGAAACCAAGAGGTTTCTTAACTTGAACCATCTCCGCAGCATTTGTCATGGATTCGAATCGATGTATTAACTGCTTCGTTGACTGACGACGCAGCATCGGAATATGACCGGGACTCGGAACTTGGTCGATCGACAGATAAGGCTCATCATAGACTGTGAGGTCTCTATGTTCGCCCGCATACTCGAACGCCTGCTCGGGAGCAGGGACGTTACATGCCTCGATATGTGGTCCTGTACCGTTAGCGAGGTTCATCCTTCGAGGGCCTCCAATGCCTGACCTCGAGGGTCGGAGAATGTGCAACTTATTTGCACGGGGAAGCTCGGTGGTAGTTGTGCTCGTCCGCGACATTGGAGGGACGGTTGAGGTTACGTCCCCGACGCTTGACATGAGCTCTGGGAAGAAATAGCTTTTAGAGCGTCAACGGGAGCAAAAAAACTTACTGGCAGGAGACTTTCCCGTTGCAATCTCGACCGAAACATTGACCACAACTGGTCTGAGATCAAACCCTGTACGAAGTGATCCGGAAACTTGCAACCAGGACGGGCACCAGTGCATTTTCGAGTTTGTAAATATAATATACGTGCCTTGCCATTGGCCGAAGCATCCGTGCATTGAATGGCGATTATACATTGAGATGGGTAGTAAAGCAAGATAAAATATGTAACGTCTAGTGGCTGGCAGGCGAGGGCTGTGATGCCATGTTTTCTGATACTGGAGGGTCGCCTTAAGTAGGATGACATTCAAAGAGAAGGGATACATACGTGGGGGCAGTTGTGGTCGCGTGCCCTCGCTGAAGACACGGGAAAGAAGGACACCAACGCCTTCGAAAACACCGAGTAGAATGCCACATGCAATGGCAGATCCTAGAGCAGATTTTGGACCACCTGGGAATGCGTA
>JBBPLM010000039.1:50556-63225 GCA_038089795.1 Pulchroboletus neoregius | reverse complement strand
ATATACATCGCGGTAGGATCTCCACCTTGTCATCCCATTGGCCTTGCTCATCAAAGAGGTGACTGACGTGAAGATTGACGGGGAAGTGTATGACGTCTCGAGTAACAGACGAACTTATGGTCCTGGGAGTCCATACCACGGCATGTATGTTTCGTCGTGCTCTCCTATTCCGCGGCATTTTGACTGGTGGGGCTGTGTAGGGCTGGTATAGATGCAGCAAGATCTTTTGGAACCGGATGCTTCGCGACGCACCGTACACACGACTTGCGAGGGTTGTCCGACCAAGAGCTTAGGGTGGGTTCTCGTTGTATTGGTCTAATAACAGTCATCATAGGTAATTTATGATAGGGTGTGGAACATTGGAAGAAATTCTTTGGGGACCACAAGACATATTTCAAGGTGGGGAAGGTCCTTCATCCTCCCATCAACCCTCAAAGCCCTATCCCGGAGCACTGCAATGCCAAGAAGGAACAGCCCACATACCCAATAAAGGGTTCAGATGATGGTGGAAAACCTTGGGTCCAGCCCGGTCCCTCGACGAATGCCGAACTAGAACATCAGGAACTGTAGATTAAAAGCAAAGCTTCTATAATATTGAAATTATAGGTGCTATGATAAATTGATGATGGACATGCAAGAAAAACATGGAGTGTGTCATAACCAGACATCAGATGTTACCAGGGCTTCGTTCATAACATTTCATAAATGGACATATAAACATGGTCCCTGAACCACTCATATTATCATAAGGGTGCCTTCGGGAAGTGGAGGATTTTTACATTTGCCTCAAGCCTGCCAAACACAAACCATGAGTTTAAGCAGTGCTGAAATTGCCGGCGCAGTCTAACTTGCCTGAGGAGGCGCCCCGTGTGTCATGAAGTAATTTCTTAGGATCGGGAAATCGGCAATCGATCCGTTAACCATAGAGGAGAACGGACTCTCTCGATACTTTGCAACAATAATATTGCCGCGCCATGCGGTTGCCTCTCGAAAAGCCCTCCCTTGAATCTCTCGGATGCATTTGTTGATAGGGAAAGGCATTCCGTCACGCGAGACGACGGGATAGAAAACGACGTAAGGTTGAGCAAACTTTTTATTCATTCCGTCAAGTGCTTCGACAAGCTTTAGGATAGTCGTCAGTGGCGTCTAGCCGGGTGATCGACTCTGTTCCGCTTACATGATAATGCCATGCACGCGGACCAAGGCCCTCTGCGATGTAGTCCATGTAGACCTCTGGGTGTGGCATCCGAGGAAGTTGGGTGCTGTGGGGAGCATGAGGGTCGGGCATCGACATCGGGCTCGTCATGAGCGCAACCATGTGTGGGTTCCGACCATCAGATGGAAAGAGGAGAGCCTCGAACGATGTTAGCTGGTCCATGACAAATTAGGATGAGAAGACGAATAAACGATAAAAGTAGGCAGGGAATAAAGTAGTTAGCTGTGGACTTGGAATCTGAACGGTATAGTCGAGTACTTTTGGGACAACGGAGCAAACAGACGGCCCTTATATATGTCCTGAAACGAGGTCAGGGTGATGTCCGAAAGATCATATTGGACTAAGTAGAAGACCAACATAGTGGATGGGCCTTAGACTAGCACGAGGTGAAACCGATCACAAGACTCGGCACGCACCTCTGCATCGCGAGCTAGTGTGCGCGGTAGAGTGATAGACACTAGTCCAGTTAGCAATTTCATGTCCAGCGTGGTGTCAAGTCGTGACATTGAGGGCTAGACTGGAGCGGAGGTGTGTAAGAGACATTAAAGGCGGAAGGATGTCGGCCATCAGTTCGGACGGGGAGTGCGTGCCAGAAAGTTAGGATCCGAACTTGGGGCATAATGGAATGGATGTAGATCAATTTGTCAAAGCCATGTCCATCACTGAATCGGGGAAGCACAGCAACTCATTTCCTGCGCTCGCTACAAAGACATTCGTAAGTAAGCTTCGACAAAATAATTTTGCGAAACAGTTGACATAAAGCAAGGACCAGTTGTACGGTTTATCCGCTGACATCCCCGTCTGCCCTTTCACGAGGCGCGTTCCTGTCGGCCGCGGCCCATCTGACAGTTTTGGGGTCACCAAAACTCTTCATTTCTGCGCAGTTCGCCTCTCCCCCCCCTCGATTGCGTCCAGCGTTAAAGCTTCTGGCTTATCACCATGCAGATGGGCCCTGTGCTGGCATACTCCGCCATTGCATCGCGCGTTGGCCAGGGTCTAACTCCTGCCCGTCGATTCTCTCGAGTACCAAATGCGTTGAATGCAGCAAGAGCGTGTTTCGCTTCATTCCGCAAGTGGATCCAACGGGTACGTAGATTCTGTACTCATGTCCAATTTGATTTAGCCTTCTTTGCTCATAATTATTCAGAATCCAGGTGCGGAACGACCCATCCGTTTGAAATTGTCGATCTTACGGACATGTAAGTTAACATGATCTAGCTGTGGACGAGGTCATGATCATTTGTTTGTGCCATCGAGTGGAAGTCTCTCTCATCATGTCGTCTGGCTGTGCGTATTCTCCTTTGGGTTAATCTTGGGGTCGTCAAGCATGCTCATATCACGAGGTGCAATTACCTCCATTCGGAAAATTATAGTCCTATTTTGCCAGGGCTGTTCTCCATCTCTGGTGAGCGGCGGCACACTTCAGCGGCGGGATTTTCAAGTTCCCTTGGGCGGGGGACATTGTGCTTTATGACTAGGCAGTGAGTATTCGTGTGACGCTTGAGCCTAGACACCGCAGCACCACGCCGGTACCGCTCGCAAAACGATTCCGGGAAGTGAACGTACATTTATAGGTTGGTCACCAAATTATTTGGATGTGCTGGATGTCATGTCCGTGTGATACTCAGCGACCTTGCGAACGTTTGCGTATCCAATTTATCCCCCGTCCTGGCTCGGTGAAATTATATCATCACGTTTCGCCTTTCCAGTTTTATGAACGTGTCCGGTTCGAGATTCGAGTTGATGGCAATAAGAAGTCTTTGCTGCGATTGATTCCCGAATCTCGGACTGGCTAATTTAACGTTTCAATATATCCTGGCCACGATGCAAACTTCTTGTTGTCTTTTGCTCTCCCGGTAGTTTCCTGTAGCCAGAGTCTTAGGTAGGAAAACCGGTGTTTACAGTTGGAACTGGTCCTTGCACAAACGGTAGATGATCCCTATCCCTAATTTTGATCCCGACAGTCTGAGCTCATTCCCGAAAAGGCAGTACCGTATGGTTTGTGAGAAGTGTGTCTCGTCGGTCAAAGCGACTTGTTGCCAGCCTTTCAGTTTAGTCCCGCAATGACCACCGGTTCCATCTTGGTCGCTACCCAGCTTTCTTCACTCTTTCCGTCCGCAAATGCACCGTCAGTTGTCCTACAGTCTTCCCGTCGAAACGTCGCCACTCCTACACCAACCACCGATGTAGATTTGCATCCCGAACACGCGTCTTTCGCGTCAGTTGTGCATTTACAGCATTTTGGATCTATCCTCTTACGCGTTCTTCATGGGGGTTTGATCGTGGAGCTCATCTCGTTGTCGACACAAGCTCCTCCAATTCGTTTCGTCTTCCCTGTTCCCGTTCTCTCCGCACCCGCCATCCTTGCAGCTGCAGAGCAAGAACTACATTTGTTGGTAGTCACAGTCACAGGCTCTCTTTACCGCTTGGTGTTACCAGCCGCAAATCCCAACCTCCTCTGGCATGATCAGCCAGCTGCAAATTGGTGCAGAGAGTACATCATCAAGAGTATTGCCGATTTCTCTAGGGGTATCGTCCATGTCCAGGGCATTCACTGTATAACAATTGGGCTGAAGAATGGGTCCCTTCTTCGTATAGAGTCGGAGCGGATCGGTGACGATACATGTGATGGTATGTGCTCTTGATTGCAACTTGCATGTGTGTTTAGTCTCCACCCGTAGATCTTTGGACGGAGGCTCTCAGCCAGCCAAAATCTTTCTTTGGTGCAATCGCTTCTTACATCCCTGGACTTCAGCCTAGTGCAAACGCTGCATCGGAGATACTTTCCGTAGCGAGTCTTCTTCAACCAACAGATCTCACTCACACCTGGACTCTTTCCCGGGATCGTGTCCTCTGCCTTTG
The DNA here is from genome assembly GCA_038089795.1 of Pulchroboletus neoregius. NCBI lineage: Eukaryota > Fungi > Basidiomycota > Agaricomycetes > Boletales > Boletaceae > Pulchroboletus > Pulchroboletus neoregius. The sequence goes on along the minus strand of JBBPLM010000039.1, from coordinate 59,147 downwards.
GACCGCAAAAAGTGGTTGTGTGGCCTCCAAAACTATTTCAAGTCGAGCAACTGGCCAACCAACCTTGTCTGGTGCGACCATATCCGAGCCTTTAGATGCCGAAGCACAGAGTCTCCTCCGCATTTACTCCGGTGGTACCAATGATGAAAGCACGTTCGCCATCGCGTTCACACCAACATTTACCGACCTCCATTCCGGTGGATATTTCCAGATCTTTGACTCGACGGCCGATCAACTGCGGGAACTTGGAAGCATTGACTGTTCCGCCGCTAGTGCTCACTGTCTCTTGCAAGATTTCATAATTAACGACGGCATGTTGTACGTGTTATGGGAACGTCAAGGCGGCTCAATGATGGAGAGAAAACCCTTAGTCTTAGGGAACCTGAATGCTTCCGATAATACAACGTGGACAACATCCAGTCATGGGGAAGGGGCGGACTTGACTCCTGCGTACCTTGAAGAACTTCTTTGCTCCCCCGGTTCGCTCACAGAGAAATTCATGGAAGCAATCCTTCGACCAGGCTTGTTCTCCCCGCTGACCATCCGCACTGCTCTTGAGCAGTACATAGATGCATGTCTCTCCCTCCCTGGCCCTCCTGCCCCAGAGCTCACGACATCGTATGCAACTGTGGTCGAGAACATTGTTGCAGTGGTGGGTTGTACCGTCTCTCTCGTACGAGACTCGCATACTGGTGCAATGCAGCACGACCGGTATTGGAGTGCACTCAAACGAGATTGGGAAGGATTCATAGCTCGCTGTCGTGAGGTGGAGCGCAGTGCGCGGTGGCCGCTCGCTCTTTGCGTTGGCCAGAGTAGCGAAGGTGTCCTCGTCGTCGAAAGAGAGCGAATCAACACTCTTGCAAAGGAGGATCTTCCAATTGCTATCCATAGACACCTCAGTGACTCCCTTGCTGTGGACTCCCATTTTGCTGTTCTCGATATTGCATGGACCCTGTGCGACAAAATCGGACCGGACCTTCTGCGCAGTGTGGAAACCAGGGTTGTCGAGGTTCTACATCAGGAAATCGCCTTTTCCATTGTGGACATCTTAGGCGACCAGGCGCAACGGTTGGACTTCAAAGAATGCCTTGATGATGGCACCCAGAACTGGATTATTTCAAAATTACAAGACGTCGAAGATCTCGACAAGGATATCCGAATCATTCTGGATCTTGTTGCTGGCTTCGATCCGCAGGTCAAGCGAGAAGAGGATGAAGTTGAGCTACTCCTTCCTCCTACGCGGTCTGAGTGGCAGGTCGCCTTGTCGGCGGCCTATGTTTCCACATCGGTGCACGCTCGCTATGACATCTGTATCGCTTTGATGACTCTTCTCTTCTTCCTCGCCGATGATCTCACAGAGTGGGACCAATCCTTAATAGAAGAAGTGTTTGCTGTTTTCCGAGGCCTCGCTATGCTGCGTTGCGCTGCACGTCAACCAACGGCGGACCATCCCCAAGATCCTGGGCCGTCAGATGCCACAAACACTGACGACATGATTGCGCGCATGAGCAACATGCAAGTATCAAGGAATCACTCTCACTTTGCGCCGATATCTTCCCTTGTGCACCGTCTGATAGCTCAGTCAGGTGAATGCAATGAACTGCCTAGTTCAGCACACCGATTTCTAGATACTACCGGTCTACTTCAATCCACTTCCCCCACGCATGCCACTCTCTTCGAAGTGCAGTTTTGTGACAGCCTTCGCAGTTTGGGATATCCTGATATTGCCCGAGAAATGCTTGCATGGCTGCCGCGAACTCCCGGTGTTGTCTTTGTCACTGCGCAACTCTACATTGCGTTCGGACGTGCGGATGACGCAGCCAGCATAATGGAAAAGGTCGCTGCAAGTTTTGGTACGATTCGAAATTATTTCGTATGCTATTTCTTATATGAGATTTCCCAGGCCCTGACAATGGCCTTTCGTTTGAGGATGCCGAGGCATTATCATCCGTTCTGCCTGCAAAGGCTCTATATGACTCGGATTTCTCGTTCTATCTAGAAGTGTCTACACTCTTTAGGTCAAGTGGCCTGACACAGCACGAGGTCTCATTCCTCCGTCTTGCCTTATCAGTCGCCCCCCCAGACGCTGACACAGCGGATATATGGTATGGCCTTACTCGGGGATACATAGATCTTTCCGCCTGGGAAGAGGCATATTCATCGATCGTCGCATCACCATTCGATAGCGTGTGAGACGGCCTTTTCACACGTATCCACACCATGATTTTCTTGACGCAAATTTTGTGCAGGAAACGTGATTGTATTTCCCAGCTCGTATATCAAATGTGCGAGGAAGGCGCCATCGAAATGCTGGTTTCTCTGGATTTTGCTGGTTTTGCTTCCGAGGTGGACGATGCACTTGCATTTAAAGCGCGCAACACCGATCCTCGTGCTCGCCCCTTTTACTCCCGAATCCTATACACGTGGTATACACGAAGAGGCGACCATCGAACTGGTAATTTTCAGTTTTTCTTGCTGTTCGTACAAGTCACCGTATCTGAACCCTCGATCTCTCAGCCGCCCGAACTATGTATCAACGCGCACGTAAGCTGCAGGAAATCTCCGGCAAACCTGCTGACGTTATTTCGTTGATGGAGGACCAACTGGAATCTTATTTGCTCGCGATTAACTCGTTGTCCCTTCTGGAATCGAAGAATGCATGGGTTGTTGTCCAACTGCCTGCTTCAAACGTCAAGGACTTCGAGGTGAATGCCGATCTTCATGTGACCATCTCATCTTGCTAATCTTATGACGATAGTCCCGTAAACAGCGGAAATTGGCACAAAACTTGCCACTTTCGACCACCGGTACTGATTCAGAGATTGTAGACCTCGAAGACCTTCGCTTCGAATACACGTTGTTATCTGCAAGGCTACGCCTCATTCGACGTGACTCAACACTGCTTACTGCTCCAGGTGAATAAAATGGATAGGGATGATTAAATTAATCAAGCGGGAACGGCTGACTATTTACGTCGTAGATGCTCTGTTGTCGCCATCCCTCGTAATCCTACGGCTAGGGCAGGCTAATCAATTCGAACTCGCGATAACAACGGCCCGTGCACTCGGTGTGGATATGAGTGAACTTTTCGCTTCACTTGCGGTACAGTGCATAAGGCTATCCAGAAACCCGGACGGTGTTTTGTAGGTGACCCTCGTCAAGTGAGTCCCTTGCCATACTGACACCTGTCACAGACAAGACACAGCTGATTGGCTTCTGACGGATAATATTTCTTCGTGGCCTGGAGCACCCGCTGATCGAGGATGGCGGTACCTCAAACTTGCTCTAGAACGCCACGATGGTGCAGATACAGATTATCGGTACAACAAAGCAGCCTTGGAGGCTATTCTATCACATGACAGGTCCTCGCCTCCTCCTCCATGGCTCGTACACACGCTCGAGGTCAGTCCCCCTTCCAATTGAATGCCGTTGCCAGTCACGTGGACCTTTTCTCCTCTTCCTCTTCCCAGGACCACCATCACGAGTACCTCATCCGGATCAGCCTCCGGTTCGACATTCTCGAGAGCGCCCTAGAACACACGCTCTCACTCGTTCAAAAGGTCAGCCAAGGTTCCTCGATTCCGTCATGCAACATACCATAATTATACTGTGTTTCCCCCACCAGGCGGACGCTGCACTCTCACGCACACAACCGAAAACGTCGTGCGCGACTTGGCTTCCTTACACGCTCATCGACCAGGTACTCGTCGCGGCGGCCGCACAGGACGACCTGGGGCCCCGTGGGCAGATGCTCCGACGGATGCTCCAGACAGAGATTAGCAATCGCGTCAAGCGGATGCAAAAAATACGCAGGCTTTCTCAGTGATATGTATTATTCTTTTTGCGTTGGGAAATGCGTCGAACGTGACCTTTGTCGCCTGATGCAATTTGGGGCGCACGCCCTCAATCCTGCTTATCTATTAGTTTTCCATTGAGTTTGCCTTTCATAATTACGGTGCGCGGCCCGTATGAAGTAAAATGACGTATTTTTTGCTTCTTGGAGTGACAAGGCGTGCGGGCAAGATCACAGATATGTGTATTTTTTTGGCAAGTTCTGTGAACGAAATTTTATAGAATTGTTCTCACTTGTGGTCAAAGTAGGTTTCTCAATGCGCTTATCGATACAATACAGCGTGGTAATATAGCAGTGAGGCCAAAGCAGTTCGAATATGTATATACAGACGACAGGTACCAGTAGAGTGTGGATATGCGAATAGTTTGCGTGACAGAGGGAAAATAGATAAATGGGTATTAAAGAACGATGGGGTGGCAGGCAAAGGGAATAAGCCGTGCACCACCACAAATACGTACGAGGGAGTGCACTGGCAACTCAAGGGAAATTGGGGGGAGAGGCGCCAACAAACCAAAAACAGAGATTCCATCCTGTCTTTTTACATAATCCAAGTCAAATGTTGTCTGGGAGGTCGATATCAATGGCGATCGCCCGTGTGTCGTGGATGTTGCATAACGTCAAGAAATCGAGCCCACTCGGCTTGACTAAGAGAGGCGCCCCACATCGTTTCGTCTTCCGTTGGCGTTGGGTAAGAGTAAGGGTATCGACCAAGAGTGGGGTCACCCGATATGTAGGGTTGCCGCGAAGGGTCAGAGTATGACTGGCGTGCTGGGTCGACAAAATTACGCGAGGACGTGGGGTCGGGGTAGGAGGATCGAGATGGGTATGGGTCAGGATAAGAAGTAGTTGTGCGCGTATCGGGGTAAGGATTGCTGGACACTGTTGCAGGGGGACGAACCGTGTCACCATAAGCGTGACGGGAGGATTCCACGGTATAACTTGTACTAGACGCGTCGGAATACAGCTGCGACTGGGATTGCGAAGGTTGGGTTGCAGGGACAGGATACGCCAGGGGAGACACGCTGGACGGCCCGGGGACAATCCCTTGTGTTGGTATCGACTGGACGGGGGACGTGTGAACACCTGCATATCCGACGAGCGAGGAAGAAGTATTTGTCGTTTTGCTGGACCCCGTTCCGTAATCTGCTGAACCTCGGGACTGGACGTTACCTCCGGGACTCCCTGAGTTACCAGTGGCAGGCGAACTCGCATATCCCGGTGCATTGGGTGAATCAACCGCATTCACCCTGGGATACTTTGGAGAATCGTGGTACGGGAATGCAAGCGTTTTAACAAGGCTCAGGACACGGCTCTTCATGCGCTCTCGCTCCTGCTCGTCTTCATTTGCAAAGTCCTGACTGTACAAAGGCGCGAGTGCGTGGAGAATGTCGAGTGCTTTATCAGCGACCGGTGAACCCCGACTAAGTTCCAGAGTCGCCAACGCTTTCTGAATATTTGCACGGAATAATGATGCACCAGGCTGATCGGGGTTTGAAATCAGTTGGAACGAGAAAAACATGGCGGAGCTGAATACGTGGAATGGGCCCCAGTTCATATGGCCTGGAACTGCCAATGATGCATTCGCGAGAAAGTCTGGGCGGGCTTGGCCCACAAGCGTGATCAGCTTGTCAGCAGCACCAACGGCGATGTCCAACGAGAGGGCGTGGCGCTCGCTCTTTGCGTGCTTGTCTTTTAAAGACGAGTGCCGCTTATCGCCGACCTTGAGTGAGGGTACGGATGCATATGGGCGGTGAAGAGTAAAACGAATATGGTAGTAGCTCGTGCGGATGATGACGCTCTGTACGCCGAAGCGACGGGTGATGGTGTTGGAACTCGCAAGACTGCGTGCTACCCTGAATTCGTCGAGGTCGAGCTCAGATGGGAGAGTGTCCATCCATTGGGTCAGAGCGCGATCATGAGCTTGGACGGTCTCGTATGCAACTGGACGCATGGATATTGCACTGTCCATGATATCACCAAGGATGTAGGCTAGACGGAAGAGATGGAGATTGGGAAGATAAATACGCGGCTCGTCGGGGTGATGTACAAGGTCGGTTGGTTCTGGAAGTTGGGTATCGAAATGATGTGAAGCAATAGAAATCGGGCGGCCAAACATGAATGCCTGCCACCTGCGGAGAAGGTGGGTGATGAGTGAGGGGAGAAAAGAAGAGACGAACCTTTCAAGGAGGATGATGTGCCACCAAGCCCATCGCCTTCTCTCGGCAAGTTCTTTAGACATTCTCCATTTTAAAGGATCACGATGCAGGCCCATTGCCATACCGATGCTGATGAGTTCTCCGCGGACAGCCCAAATTTCCTCGCTGTCGGTTTTAACGAGGGTGAGGTAATGGGAGCGAATGAGCAAGCACTCGACGAGTTCGAGGCTGTAAGTTTTGTGCTCGGCTCTGTGACGGTCGAGGGCGGAGCGCATGACGTCGTAAAATTTACGACAAATTTCCTCGAGGGAGTCGCCCAACTGGGCCACGAGGCGGTCGCCTGGTGGGAGGTAGTATACGGCGATGGCCATGACCATGGAGACGGTGGCGAGGACGATGCGGTCAGCATTAGCGCCAGTTTTATAGCGGGACCAAGCGTTTAGAAAGGCGGGTCTGTTGACATGGCGATAAATCCAGTTGCAGTACTCAAAGTAGTAGGAAACAAGGCCGTCTATTATCTCGAGGGAAGGAAGGAGAGCGAGGAGATCTCTGTCGTATTCGTTTGTCGTCACGATTTCGTCAAGGTGGCCGTCTTGGCTGGGTTGGCGGTCGCTATCGTCGGACTGCCTCGAATTCTAGGGGGGAGGAGGGGGGTTAGGAGGAGAGGGGGGGAAGGGGAAGGCAAGTACCAGAGTGAGATGAGTGACGGCAGAGGTGGCGCCGGTGTAGAAGCCGCCGTGGCCATGACTGCCAAGCATACCGGGAACGTTGTCTTTTTCAAGGATATCTGTCTCTACGGGTTCCTTCTTTGGGGGGGAGGGGACTGCGGGATTTTCGAAGGGGTGTTTGAGATGTGAAGGAAGGGGAGCACCAGGACGGTGGTTTGCGAGGATGTAGGTTTCGAGGAGGGAGACAGAGTGCTTGAGACGGGTGAGTTCTTGCATAGGGTCGACCCTGCTGGCATTACTGTGATTAGGGGGTAAGTGGGGGAGGTGGGGGAGAAGAGAAGAAGAGGACTGACTGGTCGTCACGGAGGTGGAGGTCTGACTCGTGACCCTTGGCATCCTGGTAGCAAAGCGCAATGGTGCCTGGATGGGGGTAAGGAGGGGGAGAGCGGAGGAAGGAAAGACGGACCTCGGAGGACACAGCTGGAACAGGGACGGTTTCTGGAGGAAGTGAGGAAGGAGGGAGAGTGGGAGAGGATGATATGGTATACCTGTCGCACTTGAGCTTGCTGTTTCTGCAAGGTTCACAGTTTATGGCTTTACGTGCACGTTTGGTTGGTGGACGTGGGTCATGGTCGCCTGGTGGTGGTGAAGTTCGTGAGCGTACTGTCGCTGAAGATGTCGTCGCGCGGTGTTGTTTTGAGCGGGGAGCGGAGGAGGAGGAGGAGGCGGAAGGGTCGGCGTTGGTGGAGTCGTCTGGCATGATGATTGATGCACCATCCGGATCGAGCCCCGACAGAGGACGTTCTGTTTATTTCAAACCCTAACCTTGTTTGTTTGTTTTTAATCACGTGATACCGGTGCCGTCTGACCTCATCTTTCCGGGAATTCCCGGTACCTGAATTGACTGTTTTTAGAAAAAGAAAAGAAAAAGAAAAAAAAGATGGTCCATTTTCCGGACCCGTCGACGGAGATGAGCTTCACCAAGCATCGCAAAAGCCGCCCATTCCCCCCGCAAACACCAGCCCATGGTCGTGACGGAAATGATGGCCGCATCAAAACTCAGCGGTCACCGATAACCGCCCTCGATCGTGTACAACTCTTGGCTTCGAGGTCGTTATGCAACGACAAGGACTGTCCGACTACACCTTCCCAAACAGGGACGTCGGACGGCGTTTCAAAAATATCCGAAAATGGGAATCACCCCCCGCTCGCATATGCATGCTTGCACCAACGAGATCTCAGGTCACATCGCCGCCGCCGCAGCCGCCTTGTTTCCTCGGGTTAGATCTACTCTCTTAGGGGGCGGTCTCGGACTTGCTAACATCTTCGAACGTACGTCCGGCGTGGTCGAATCTACCGCGACTATCTCGGACCACATCCACTCGAGGAAACGCAGATGAAGAAAAAAAATCAAAAAATTAAAGCCCGATCAGCGGCTTCGACGCCTCAAGATCCGGCCTAGTCCGGAAATTTCAAGAATCCGTCGACCTCCCCGGGCACTGTGCAAGGAAGAGCAAGTTCGCAACTGGGCTAATACGTTTGCGATCGTCCACGATGGTTTATTCCGTTCCTTCTTCCACGTCCGCGAGTAGTCGGAATAAGGTCACGAGTCGCGTCAGGTTGTAGCCGCTTTTTAATACTGCAAGCACGCACATTCGATGTCATGACCTAACTGCCCCAGTGGGTGCAAAGTTCACATCAACTGGGTTAAACTGAGCTTCTGGCTCGATCACGATCGAGGGCCTCAACAACAAAAAAATCGGTCAGTACCATCGCTTAAAACAAAGATCAGACGTAGTAAATAGGTCTAATGGATGCCCCTGAAACGGCTCAAAGTGCGATGGACAGCATGGAAATATATACATGCAGCATACTGAACCAAATTCATCCTAGGCATACAATGCGTTCATGTCC
>JBBPLM010000037.1:47065-68707 GCA_038089795.1 Pulchroboletus neoregius | reverse complement strand
GAAGTTCAACGTTGCGAAGATCGAAACAAATGGATAGTCAACAGGTTGGTCACATGTATCGACCTACGGTCAGAAATGACAGATGAAAAAATTAAAGTTCACTGGCTGGCCAAAAACTTGAAGCGCATTATGGATGGTAGCCCTCCTGAGGATTCAGAATATTCAATATTCAGTGGCCGCTTAAAAGAAGACCGTTGCATCGCCATGAGTCGCCTCACCTGCCAGTCCAGGACTCCAGGCTGCATAAGCTGTGGAGGTAACGTGCTCGGCCTATTCCCTCCCCCAGTCTTCTCACTACGTACCTCCGAGTCACGCCGACTGGAAGCAACTGCTGTAGCAACATCATGCCAAGTGTCACACCAGAACGGTCTGACAACGATGGGCCTCAGCCACAACTGGTGATCTCGGCGCATGATAACTCTATCCGGGCACTCACGTATCTCCCTGACGGACGAGTTGTCACAGGCTCTCGTGACAGAACTGTGAGGGTCTGGAATTTGGAAAACAAGGAGCAACAAGGGACATTCATGCAGCACGAGAATGGAGTATACAGTCTTGCTGTGACCCAAGATGGCACGAAGATCACCAGCTGTGATGAGGTTGGGGTCATCAAAGTATGGGACGTCGAATCGCACCAACTTGTCAAAGAATGGATTCACCCAGACTGGGTTCCCATTGCCATTTCGCCAGATGATCGATTCATTGCGCAGGCTTATCAAACGGTCTTTATTCACGCCATAGAAGAGGGATGGCGGGTCAACCAACTCATCGGGGTGGGCAAAAATGTTTGGTCCATGTCATTCTCTCCCGACGGTGACAAACTTGCATGTGGCACCTGCAATCACGACATCCGCGTGTACGATGTCAGTAATGGCGCGCTCGTCCTTGGCCCAATTCAAGGTCACCAACGTTTGATCTGGAATCTGGTGTGGTCACATGACGGGAGCAGGCTCTTTTCTGGCTCATGGGATGGAACGATTCGTTGTTGGAATTCTGATACAGGAGAACAAATTGGACATCCATGGACAGGTCACACCGACGACATTAACTCCATCTCCCTTTCCCCGGATGGATCGATACTTGCGAGCGCTTCCCATGATCAAACTGTTCGTTTCTGGGATACAACTTCTGGCCGTCCCATTGGACAACCTCTACGACATGAAGGACGTGTACATGCAGTTTGTTTCTCTCCCTCTGGTGAATTTGTCGCATCAGCAGGATTGGACGGAAAGATATATTTGTGGCAGGTACCCTGCATAGGTACCACCGAGAATCAAGTAATGATGCTCATTGAATGTACCACAGCACTTGTACTCATCACTCTTCATTCTCTCATAGACCCATCCAGCTCTCCTCTACGTGAACAACCCACGCGACGCTCAAGTTCCCCTCGTCCAACCACCACCATATCCCATACACATTCCCGCAAATGAGCAAGTTTTGGGTATCGATCTTGATGTGAGCAAGTGCAAATCGTGACCTTCCACGCGCTTGCTCACGCTTCTTCAAGTCATTTTCAGGAGCTTATCTTACCACGGCTCCCACCGTGCCCAATTTACGTCCTACTATCCCTATACCAGACACAAATCCGGATCGAAGTGCTTCTTTTCAAACACCATTCATCTCTGATGAAGTCAAATTTCAGCCTATACCTGTCGACCCCCTTCTTAGGCTCGACGACTACCAGCGCATATTCGAAATACACCTAGGCAGACTGGTACTGGAATTTACCTATTTTCCACATATAATCGTCAATCCGTTTCTTGCAGGTTGATCTCGCAACTTCAAAGGGGCTTCATACTCCACCTGAGCTCATTCTTCCACTCTTACCTCCGGATATTCGGAATATTCTATTGACTAGTTCGGAATGCATTGCAAATACAGACCTGATGTGAGTATGGTTACATCGGGCGAAAGTTCCCAAATTATCCGAGATCGTCTTTGTGCCTAGTTCGACCTTGATTATCACTACTACAGACACACTAGATTGATCGAGCCTTCGACTTCGATCTTTCGTTCCACATCAAATGGGGACCTAAAAAAGTGCCGAAAGATCGATAAAATTAAACAGAGACTTGTAGATATGCTTCGTGAGTGATTTCGAATCATGTGTTTGGTTGGTTGACCGCCATGCATACAGGTGAAATCGGGTTACCCAAGGATCGTCTCCCATGGTCCACACTCGAAGCAGATCTAGGGAAGAAAGAATACATAATCCTCAACTGGCCACAAGGCGTTGTTCGCGATAGAGATAAAGGGATATCTGGCCTGAGCGCAGAAGATACGAACAAGCTTCATGATGCACTTTTCCGTGACGAACGTCGACTTCAGTTTGTTCGATGTGGTGGGGGTAAGTCCCTGAGCATGTCCAGCGCCGCATTTGAAGGTTCAACCCGCTACCAGAATCTGCACGTCACAACGATGGGGCCGATTTCCAGGCTAATGTGTCGGCCTCGGAGCAGTCCCGTGAGAGCGATCGTCCCTCTATCCTGATCGCAGCCAAGAAATCGAGGTTCAGAGTAACTACAGCAGAAACGTACCCTCACAAGAGACGACGTGCATAGGTGGGTAATTCACACCATATCTATTCGTAAGATGGGGGATTACGGTTTCCATAGATATACCGCCGCTCAGTATGCGTTAGATAACATGGTTTACGAACAGTTGAATTAGATTCATTCGTGATATTCCCATGCACCCCCCTAGGACCTCCCAGATATTCCGCGCTGAATGCAAATTGCAGGTCCTTCATTCGTTGCGCGCAACAGCACTTGTTTTGGTGAACTATCGTGCTGGATTCGTTCAACAATCGGCATGCTCGGGTTGGATGTTTACAAGAATGGTGTGAGACGATGGCGTTGACGGGGGCGTCCCAGAAGCGAGATAGGTACCAATCAAAGCGTGAGAATGGCTCATATCTATCGACGTTAGACGGTCTGGTCACCACACTGACTACAGCGCCTGAGCCCCTTTTCCAACCAAACCGCAAGATTACAACGCCACAGACCATGCCGCTCTCAAGTTGATCACTAATGGTGGGTTCGAGGAGTCTCATGACCTTATTAATTTGTCAATAATAGTACTAGTAGCACTGGTGCTGATTGCGAGTCGTATATTGGCTATTTCCATGATTGGCTGGGAACTCCCAATGTCCTTTCGGTGTCGAAGCCCCGCTCAATCGGCATTCTAACGAAGTACTGTAAAGTCCGACTTCGACTTCAGTCCACGGCAACACTACTTCGTACCACCGTTTTAGATAGGAAAGGATAGGATGAATGGCCTCCAGTGCGCCACAAAGTATCTCGGTTATTAAGGACACAAGGTTTCGACTCGGAGGATAATTTGCTCCGGGCCGCCGGGTTTGCGCACGCGAAAGTACGCCGACATCCAAAAGCGATATGCCATAATATCAGCTTGCTTTCCGATAGATACCAGTATGAGCAGCATGGCCAACCCGGCTATCCAAACACAGGAAATAGTCCCTGTACGTATTGGACCGTTTTCAGGCTATAGATAGAATCCGCATAGACCAGAGATGACACGGGCGCTGGATATACTTTGCTTTCTTACTTGCTGTATTACTTTCCATGTCGTTGATAAGAAAGTTATGGACGGGGAAAGGTGTGTATTAGCGGATATATGGGGAGAAACAGGAAAACTGACGGTTAACGTTGACCCATGGAGCAAAACCAATCGAAATCCAGGCAAATGGTGAAGTATACTCGATCACCTTCTCACCGGATGCAAAACATGTCATAGGTGGTGGGCAAAGCAAGACAGTTGGACAATGGCAAGTCGCCGACGGTCGAGGAGTGGTCGGAGAGCCGATGGAAGTGACCCGTTGCGTGCTCAACGTTACCGTATCAAAGGACGGACGGTTGATTGCATGTGGAGGGTCTAGCGGTCTAGCGGAGGTCTGGGATATCAAGACACACAAAAAAGTGGTCGGGATCGAAGCAGTGGGGACGTTGCGGGTGTTCGGGGTGGATGTGTCCCCCGACTCGACTCGACTCGCGACTGGAGCTGATCAAAATGTCGCTGTCTGGTCCATCTCGACTGGTCAGCTGCTCCTTGGACCATGGAAACATTCAGACTTCATCGCAGCTGTCAAGTTCTCCCCGAGCGGAGACCGCATCGCCACTGCTACTTGGGAACGGAACTCGATCCGACTCTATGATAGTTCAAGCGGTCAACTGCTCGTCGACATCCCCGACAGAGTCAGTTCACCCTACAACACCTCCCTGGCATGGTCAAACGACGGTCGACAACTCTTCATCGCATCCTATGCTGGCAAAATAAAGTGTTTTCATGTCTCCGGATCCTTCCTCTCGTGGACCGAGTGGGATGTTCAAGTTGACAACCAGCCCGTATCCATCGCCCTAGCAGGAAACGGGAAATTCATCGCATCCGCCTCGTCTCGTTTTGTCTCGTTCTGGGACACGTCGACCCACGCTCGAATCGGTCCTGTCATCGAGCAGTCTGAAAGAGTGTGGTCCATCGCTCTCTCCAACGACGGCCACCTCGCGAGCGGCGGAGATGACCAGAAGATTATCCTCCGAAATCTCAGAGCTATCTTACCGCGGTCCTACTTCCTTGACCCTAGTGACCCTCCTCCGTCCGGGTCGCAAACATTGTCCCAAAGCCAAATCGTTCAGCAGAACAGTTCGTTGGCTGAGGTTTGCAGATTGGAAACTCTTCTGAGCGAGAAGGATAAGGCCATCCAGGAATCCAGAAAGGAAAAGGATAATCTTGAGCAGACAATACAGTCCCTTTCCGCTACTCTCCGCACTCGAGAAGATGACTTGGGTGTGTTCCTTGACACCTTCTTGCATCCCGCTGACAACTACCCTTTTCAGACCAACTCAAGCAAGAAATATCGAATCTCAAAGCGACTGTCCAAGGACTCCGTACACAACTTTCTGATGCTCAGGAAATAGCACAAAGGCTTACGAAGCGACTCGATAAAACGTCTGAGGCTGCCGATCACCACAAGCTCGTAGCTAAGCGTAGCAAGGCTGCCTTTGATGAATTCAAAGTGAAGCACGAGACCGAACTTGCTCACGCACAGAAATCTGTGTTCGCTGACCCAGTAACGGGGTCCAACTCCCAGAACCGTGGCATTGGCATTGACGTATTCGAATCTTGGATGCGAGACCACTCGATAACCGAAAATACCGTATTTTCGGAAGAAACCGAAAACTATTCCACTACGGACTACAATGCACTCGCTTGCTCTGCCTTTGCACAGGCACGTTCACGAAATTGGAGTGCAGCGTACGAGGACGCGCATAAGGTGACCTTACTTGGCCTCTACAGCAAGCTCTCGCTAACTAACGCATGCAACAGTCTGTCAACATTCAACCGTCGACGATAGGGCATATTGCAAAGGCCATCGCACTCGTTGGCCAGAGAGACTACAAGGCTGCAATGCGGGCATTCGCCCTCGTTTTTCGTGACGGCGATCCGAATGAAAACGAGTTCATGTTGGTCATCTGGGTATGCACTTCCTTTGCTTGTATTCTTATTGTCATGCAACTTGTCACCCAGGCCGTTCTCTCGTGTTTGGCCGGCGAATACATTGATGGGATATTGCGTGTACATGACCTAGTTAACACTACAGAGGCCGACAAGGCAACGCGCAACTGCGTTCAGGTAGGTTCTTGGTACGACACTACATGACAAACGTTTACAACGATGTTGTTTATAGGCATACATGTATGTTCTCCTCGGCAACAGGTACATGAAGGACGGAGACTACGAACGCGCAGTACAACTATTTGATCACGCCCGGGCTTCTAGTTCATCGCATAGGAGTCCAAGACTCGAGATCATTTCACTGGTAAACTCTCGCTGGTTCCAATTACCACGGACGCTGAGTCGTTTAGGACAGATGTCTGGATGGTACTTTGATGGACTGGAACTTACAGCTCGGCAACATCTCCGCGATGCCTTGTATGCTGCTGGTCGTACAAAGGACGCGGGGGAATTACTTGTCGAGGTGAATAGATAGTTTGGGCGCGGGGGACTGGGCAGGAGCCAGTCCGTGATTTTGGTATCTTCATATCTTAGTATTACTTGTCTCTTTTGCTATCGGGAACCTTCGTATTCATTGTTACCATGCTGTTGGGACTTTTCTTCTTTCCAATTCCGATTCCAGTCACTTCTGTTCTTTTCACTCTTGTCCTTGATGACGTAGTACCTATGACGCACATTAGCAGCACGTTGTCTACGGGTCTGGCTCGTTTCAAGTTGTACTCAAGGCGAAGCGGGCTGGGTAACTTGTGATCAAAGTTTCATGCGGATACACTGCAATTCGAGTAGACAACGACACAAGACGATTGACGTTGCGATGAGGCATACGGGGAACATCACAGCTATCCCTATCGATCCTTGTGCAACATTCAGTGAACAAGGACACTCGGCTAATGTATCTCGATCAGTAGGGGGACATGTGAATTTCGAAATTGACTCGTCGTGGATCTGATCATGATGATCGACCACTAGATTTGGCAAAACAACTTGGGAATCGAGAGAGACGCCCTCGCTCGTTTAATTTGTTGGCAGAGTTACAAACTTTCGGGGGAAACACTGTTTCAAGTTCGTGTGTGGTATTGAAGTATTCCTGAGGCACAAAAGGAATGAAGAAAAAAGGTAGTCGTGACAGAAAAACAAAGCCCAACATGATAAATATGAATGCAACATTATACGATAGACCACAAGGCATGCAAATTACATACAACGACGTCACAAAAAAAAAAACGAAAAAAGCAGATGGAAGAGAGATAAACGGTCCGTTACGACAGCTTGGAAAGAGTTCAGCAACTAACAAAAAAAAAGAATAATATACGTCAACCGTCACCGAAGCATCAACGACGAAATCACACCCAACGTCCGTTCGTCCAATCCCCCCCGTACCTGCATCGCATCCATACGCTCCATCATCACCGCCATCGTCATCGCCGAGGTCGCGTTCTCGAGTCGTGTCAATAACGAATCCATCACCATCATGATCTCCAACTCGCCCATCTTGTCGTGCATCGGCGGCAAGAGCTGATCCGGGTCGCCGTACATGTAACACGGCTCGAACTGTTCCTCTTCCGAGAAATCTGATCCCGGTGGCGGCGGGTGGGACGACTGGGACGCAACGCTCTCCTTGCGTTTCGGATAGGGGCGAAAGACACGCCCACTCGCGAGCGCTTCAAAGCGGAGACATAACACCGCTAATTCCCTCACCTGCCCGATACTCCACCGTACCTTTGCAGGCGGCAACACTGACGCACTCGCACACCCTCCCGTCAAATCTATATCCTGGCGTCCCGCGACAGATCCCGGATAGATCAGCGACACCGTCTCGGGGATTTCGAGACCCTTGAGTTTGACCTCTCCCACGGGGATCACTTTAATGTTCATCCGCCGGATCGCCTCGATCGCTTGTGGGGGTTGGAATTCAGAGTATTCGGTGTCGGGGCCGGTTTCTGTGATACATGCGTTGATCTCCCGAACGACGTCGGCGCTGCACATCATCTGTCCCCCAGCGGCGCTCCCAGTGATTCGCGCAGCGCGAATGACCATCGGGCCAAAGTAATCCATCCGATTCGTGATCGGGTCGGGCTCGCAGACGGGCGTACCGCAGTGGATACCCATACGTACCGAAAGCCCGCGCGCGATCAGGTTGCCCTGCGCATCCCACACCTCTTTACCCTCCTCACACTCCAGGATCTCCAACGGCCACGGCTCGTGCATCAGCTGAATCTGCACCGTCAACGACCACCACAACGCGGCCAGCGTGGTCGGGAACGAACACATGAACGCGTCCCCTTCCGTCTTGACGACATACCCACCGCATATCCGCAGGTGTCGACGCAAAAGATTGTTGTGCAGACGCATCGCGGTCGGCATGCCCGCGTTTGCCTCCCACAGCTGGGTCGAATTCCGGATGTCGGTGAAGACAAGACACAGATGACCCACTGGAGGTGACACCTCGTAGTCCAACCGAGCGATCGTGCGATCCAGGATGTCTGCCTTCTTCCCCCATCGCCTTTTCAACGCGCTATACGCCTCCATGTCCATCGACGAATCCGCTGTCGGCTGCTTCCTTGGGCGGAACAGATCTGCAACACAGATGACCATGATCATCGTGCTCCCATCCGACCCATAACTGATCGTAAAGTCTCGCAACTTTTGCGCCGCAATCATCGGGTCAGAAATTTCTGACCGCGCAATATCCACCGCCGTTTGATAAGAAATGTAATCCCACAACCCTCGATTCCCGATAATCACGAACTCGTCCTGCTCTGTCAACTGCCGTCCCTCCACGTCTGGCCGCGCATTCACCATGGGGAAGTGGTAAAAGTAACCAAAAGAACGCGAGGTGTCGATCTCCTCGTGGATGAGACCCTTGGGTGAGATCCACCCTTCGGCTGTCCGTATGCGCTCCGTTTCGCACCGATCGAACGGGTCGTGTTTTCTCGAAAACAACTCGGCAGACCCCTGCATCGAGATCACGGCGAGCGCGTCGCCCGCATTCGCCACATACATGGTTTTTCCGACAAAGTAGATCACGATCCCGGATGCCCCTGCGCGATACGAATTCTCGACCGAGGTCGTGCCCGCCGTCGACGCGCTCACCTGAGACATCTTTCGATTCGGTGGATTCCCGGCGTAAAGCGTGTCGTGCAGTTGCTTGTTTAGCCTCAGGAACGTCCGACGCAGCGCATCGAGTACCGTCTCGTCTTTTGACTGATCGATCTGACTCAAGTGCGCGCTAAACTGGGGTAGAAAATTGTCATGGAGATACTTGGACAGATGGTTATTGCCTGGCCCCGCGTCCGACCGCCCAAACATGGCAAATACGGCCTCGTCCTTGTGTCCGCGAAACTCGGGCTGAACGAGATCAAACATGGTAAGGTAGCCAGTGCTCCCGAGGTTGTCCGCAATTCCATACGACATCCTGTTCACTTCGGAAAGTGAGGTTCGGACGCGTCGGTCTTCAGTTTCTTCAGGTATATTGGGCAGGAAGGTGGTGGTGACGTCCATGAGGCCGAGGACGCGCAATGAGTTCAGCTCGGAAAAGTCGGCGAGGAGACCACGACCTCTATCTGCCCGATCCGAGAGATGTCTCGCGCCAGGATGGTCAGGTTTGATCTCGAGCCTCTTGTTTCCCGATAGGTTGAGGTACTTTAGATTTGGATTGAAATTCCTGTCACACAAAGGCGTCAGTCGGCGAGACGGCGTTTGCAAGAGAGGGGGGGTAATTTACCAATTCCAATCGAACTCCCAATTGTTGATGTTATACCTCAACACGTTGCTCCCCGCATCGATCACCGTCAGACTCTGCACTTTGCCCAATTCCTGGGGTAGCGTCTGCAACTTGTTCCCATTGAGGAACAAGACGCTCAGCCTCGTCATTCTCGGCAGATCCTCGGTCGGTATACTCGTCAGCTGATTGCCGCCCAGGTAAAGTTCTTCGAGTTTTGTAAGGTTGCGGAGAAAAGAGGAAGGGAGTTCTTGGATTACATTGAAGGAAAGGTTAAGAACGCGCAGTTCTTTCAGGATCATGAACGGCGGGACACAATCGTCTGTGAGTCGGTTCTCGCCCACATACAGCTTCTCGAGCGAATACGCGAGTGGAGGGGAAGGTCGGCTGGATGCGGTATGTACCGTCGCACTCGACACTTTTCTCGCGATCTGCGGGGTCAACGGGATTTCGAGGGATATACCGGAAGCAGGGGGTGCGACGAGTGATGTGTCTGGTGGATCGTGCCACGTGTCGATCAGGTTGGACGTCACGTTGATCAAGATCAGTGACGAGCAATCCCAAAGGGAGGCGGGCAGTTTTCTGAGACTATTATTATGTGCGTCAAGAATCTCGAGCCGTCGGAGTGAGCCAATGGTTTCGGGGAGAGCATCGAGATGGTTGTCAGAGCAGGAGAGTGTGATAAGGTGACTGAGTTCCCCGAGAGAGTCGGGGAGAGTTCGGAATAGGTTGTGGTCAAGTTTGAGATGTTGAAGGGCGGAAAGATGTGACAACGCGAAGTCATCGAGGGAAGAGAGTTTCGTGTGGGAGAAGTCAAGGGAGGTGAGGGCGAAAGGTGTTTGCGCAGATGGGACAAGTTTGAGTAGCGTGATGTCGTTAAACGATACGTCGAAGATGGTCGTGCTATGTGATCCATGAGAGAGGTCGAGGGCGTGTATCACGTTGTGGTCAGCTAGGAGTTTCTGTAGCCGCGGGAGTGTAAGTGCGATGGAAAGGTCGCCGATACTATTTCGTCGACAGTCGAAGACTCGGAGGTTGACAAGCTGGCTGCACTGTTCTGGGAGTTTGGATACCTGGTTCCCAACGAAAACAAGCAGCTCAAGCGCAGTCAACCGGCCGATGTCTTCTGGGAGTTCCGTGATCATATTAAATGATATATCGAGGTCCTGGAGGGCGGGCATCTCCAATATGACAGAAGGGAGGCGGCTGAATTTGTTATTGGATATATTCAAAGTCCTGAGCATCCTTAGCCGGGGGAAATACCAAGGAAGTTGTTCCATGCGATTGTTTTGTAGTTTGAGCATAGTTAATTCAGGTATACGGTCGAGCGCAGCGTCATCAAGGTCTACTATGCGGTTACATGAGAGATCCAGGCGATTCAAGCTTGCTGAATGTCGAACACTTTGGGGCACTTTCTTCATCGCCATATTCGACAGGCGGAGTTCGCGTAAGATGGTACAAGATTGGATAAAGTCGAGGGGTATTTCCACCATGGGATTTCGAGAAAGATTAAGGGATACGATCGATGCCGCATTTTTATGAAAGATGACAGGTATAGTGGGCAGACCGCAGCCTGTAAGATCTACACATTCGAAGTTGTCAAGGTTCAGATCGTCTGCCTGGAAAGGATCAGGCTTGGACCCAGGATTGTCGTGACAGGACGTACCGTTGGACCAATCAGCTGGCTTTTGTACACGAACTTGAGAAGAAACGTCATATCTTCAGCGGCGAGGTAGTCGAGACTGTCGAGTTGATCATAACCTGCTTGTTCTAAACGGCGACGGGTGATTGCGGCGGGACGCTCGGTTGGTGCCAATATTCGTTCTGAGAAGAGGATGAAGTAAAGACGAAGGTCATATAAATGTCGACATACCCCTTCCTCGTTCCTTGAGATACAGCCTGTGGGTCTCTCGTTCGTGATCACGCAACACCTTGGCATTGAGGGAGGGGGTGAGATCCGCGACGGTTGCATGTGGGGGGATTTGTGCGACATGATACGAGCCGTTGGCACGATATATGCGCACGAGGACGACTTTGCTGGAGCTTGCAGAGGAAGTCGGTTTGTGGGCGTGATGTGTTTTTCTGCGTGTGCGTTTCCTAGTCGTGATATCGGTGACGATAGAAGAGTCATCGGGTGTTCGTGAGGTGTCAGCAACGACGCTTTCTTCTGAACCAGAACTTGCGCGGTCAGCGGCGGTATCTGCGCCCTCCTTTTCGATTTCCCAACTTTCTGGTGCGGTCCATTCGCGTTCGGTTAACTGTTCGCCGTCGAGGTCGAGGTCGTATGATTCTATGGTGGACTTTGGAGAAACCTTGCGGTCGTGTCGGTGTCTGCGCTTCGAGGGGACGGATGAGGGATGAAAAGGATCTGTGAACATGGATGGGGAGGGAGAGGGGGAGGGGGGAATGAAACCGGAGAGACTGAAACTGCTCGAGTCGAAGCCACTGGAGGAGGAGGCACTAGGACGACCGCCGAGTGTGCCTGAAATGGCGCTCATGTGGATGATGTCCTCCATGTGGGAGAAATCGGTGTCGATTTTGAGGAGGGGTTCGTCATGGTCGTGGGGGGGGAGGGGCTGGGGTTTGTTAAGGCGGGATCCTTTTCTGGATCTGTCCTTGTCTTTCTTTGGTGGAAGGGGAGGAGTGTCTGGGGTTGATTCGCGGTGTAACTGAGACATGTAGGTGTTGACGGAGAGCTGGGAAGGATTCGGGGTGAAAGTGGCGAGAGTGGACATGCTGTCGTTGATCGAGTCGGAGGAGGCGAGCTTTAAGCGGGAGCGCTTTTTCATCATGATACCGCTGAAAAAGTTAAGGGAGCTCTTTCCCTTGCGGGGGTCGCCGATAGACATGTCGGACACGGAGGGTACGTAGGTATCGCTGGTAAAGGAGTGGGAGTCGCTCGGCCGAGAGCGATCGGAGGCGGTAGAAGATGTGGACGGGCGGAATGACTTGTAGGTGAAAGTCATTGGTCGCCTTGCGGGCTGAGAAGGGGGGGCGTGGGTAGGAACGAAGAAGAAGGGGGAGTGTGCGATACCCACCGGGTCAGAGTCAGACCAGGGAATGATTTCGGGATTTCGCCCGTTTAAATTAGCAGCGTCCGGTGCCGAAATCTCCGGATACGCTTGAAGTGGGCGCGGTGGCATAGCGCGCAAATCGTCTGCAGACGTGAGCGTGAACTCGTCGCGGTCAGAGAAAGACATGATACATATGTGCTCGTCGATCGAACCTCTTTTTTGTACTCTATCCCGGTAAAATTCCTAATTATGGTAATTCATCGGTCCGTGCTCAGCATCACAACCGATACCAAGTACGACTGCGCGCATCGCCAATCTTCATCCCAACCATGCACTCCCCTCTAGAATTGAGGGCGGCCTCCTCCTCCTCCTCCCCCTCGGCTTCTGGTTCAAACACAACGACAATACAACTCCCTTCTAGTCTCAAGGTTCCATTCTCGTCCCCGCTTCCATCCTCGATCTCACCCCATTCCAGGTCGTCGGTATCATTCTCGCAGTCACCAGCGGTCTCCTCATAGGCTCCAGCTTCGTATTCAAGAAAAAAGGTCTTTTGCGCTCGCAGGCCGGGCACACCGCGGGCGAGGGTGTCGCCTACCTCAAATCGGTTAGTCCATTCCATCCGTATACATACATCACCCTCACACCCGAAAGGTATTATGGTGGACCGGCATGATAAGTATGTATCCCCTCTCCGGTTCAATCCCCACTCTCAATCCATCCATCCACCCCAGTGATGATTCTCGGTGAACTCTGTAATTTTGCTGGTACGTGTCTCGACCCCTTCTCTCAACCCCCTCTCATCCGTCCCAGCATATGCTTTCGTCGAGGCTCTTGTTGTGGTCTGTACTCCAACACAACCCATTCCAATCTCGTCTAACTCATCCTTTCAAGACCCCCATGGGCGCCCTCTCTGTTGTAATCAGCGCCATTTTATCCTCCATATTCCTCAATGAGAAGCTCACATTCTTCGGCTGGCTCGGATGTTCTCTTTGTATTGTATGCCCTTCTCCTTTTGTTCCCCATCACATCTCATTCCCGTCCAGATTGGTTCTGTCATCATCGCTCTCAATGGCATGTCCTTGCCTAATTCGTTTTCCCTCCATTCTAACACCCTTTCTAGGCCCACAAGAACAAACACCTTCTGAAATATCCAAATTCGAACTCATGTTCATCGCACCCGGATTTCTCGCCTACATAGGTGTACTCATAACCATCGCACTAAGCATCATCATCTATTTCGGTCCAAGGTTCGTCCTCACTCCCCTCTCACTCCATCGCTCATCGCATCTCCCCATAAGATATGGTAAGAAAAACATGATCTGGTACATCACTGTTTGCAGTACCATTGGTGGCATCAGCGTCAGCGTCACGACCGGTCTTGGAGCCGCTATCGTCACCTCCGTCATGGGCTATAACCAGGTCTGTAAAATCACATATCTCGTCATTGATACGGTGCTCATGTCACGTGCAGTTTAATAACTGGTTTATATTTTTCTTGATGGGTTTCGTGGTCGTGACATTGCGTGGGTGTCTCCCGATGTCAGCAAACCATTCAACCCTTGACGCTGCGCAGTGACAGAGGTGTATTACTTAAACGTCGCGCTTGCACTATTCAATACAGGTGCGCGTCCATACGCGTTTATCTATCCGCATATATGCTCATTCATATCCCTCTTTGCACAGCTATGGGTGCGTTCCGTCTACTCGGCACCTGTTCCTGAACTCTGACATGTTTCGTACAAGTAACCCCGACGTATTATGTCTTATGTATGTCCGCTATTGATTCTACACCCAATGAAGCTTATCTCTTGACAAAGTTTCCTTTTGTTCAATGGTTACGACAATCGTACGTGTTGATGTCGCTCGTTTGCGGAAAGCTTCATGCTCGCGATTCAGGTTCTCTTCAAAGGTCTCTCCGCGCCAGCGTCGCAAATCATTACTCTGGTACTTGCGTTCATGACGATTTGTGTCGGAATCACGATCCTTCAAATGTCCAAGATCGACCCTGTCAAGCTCACGTCGCTCGACCGACGGTCGACACTGCTACTCCAAGCAGCACGCGCCCACACGGACAATCCCGCGACCATCGACGTCGATTTGGATGGCGAAGAAAAGGACCTGGCAGGCATGGAAGAACCAGGGATGGGCGCCCTCCGCGGCTCGTTTGGAACCATCGGAAGCATCATGCGCGCGCGGAGTGCACGATTCAGCCAATCGAGCCGGTCCACTGGATCAGCACGTGTGCCGCGCGGGATGGGGGTCGGCGGGGGCATGGTCGGGAATCTCGACGGACTCCCCTTTTCTTCCATCCAACATACCGACAACGCCTTTGACGGGCTCACGCGGCATGCGTTGTACGATGCACCCATGCCGTCGGCGCGCTCGGACTCCATGGACCGTGGGTCGGAAATAACGACGTCCTCGACGCAGAGTCCGCGCCGGACGGCGATCAAGTTTGGGGGGCAGGACCTCGTGCATTCGTACGCTCCCCCAGGGAACTACAACTCCCAGGCCGTCCACGCGCTCCGTACGACATCCGTCCCGGCCAACCTCGATACTAAAGCCCCACCATCGTTCCTCTACCCACCCACGTCGACCTCCGCCTCGCCTGTCGGCTCTATACCGCCCCTCCCTCCGCCTCCAGGGGATGATCGCAGTGCTCCCCAGACTCCCCAGCACAATGTCCAATCTATTGTCATTCCCAGACGTGCCAACGACGAGCCCCTTGCACCGACCGTGTCCACCTACGGCGCTCGCACCGAGCCCGACCCGTTCGAGACCCCATCGACGCCCTCCATGTCCGCCTTTCCCTCTTCGAACAACTTACTGGGGAACGAGAACACGTCGTACGTGAATTTGGCCGAGACCGCGGGGTATGCCCCGTCGATTGGGAGCACGGGTAGCGAGCAGACGGTGTATGAAACGCCTGTCTCCGCAACATTGCCCATGCCTGGGCGTCCGCCCGTGAACACCAACGTCAACCCGGACCCGGGCAATGGTACGAGCGCCAACACGGATGACGATCGAACGCGCCGAGACCGAAGGAGCAGCTCGACGTCGCGGTCACGACGATACCCCAGGGGGGTCGACGACGCTGAAGAACGACAGAGTCTGTGGGATCACCGGTCACCGGTGGAAGAGGAGGAGCAGCGGGGATTTCCTGGTATAAGACTCGTTCAGCCGACTTCGCGGTCGATCGGTATGGGTGGACGGTTTTAAGCGCCGGTGAGGTGTGAGCGAGGTGATGGGGGACGACACGCGTTGCAGATGAGCTGCCGATCTGCACGCATCTAATGTGGACCATGGAGGGAGTTGTTATAAGACGTGGCCGTTCGTCGGGCGTACGTATCGTTTCTTTTATGGCCGTTTCGTTCACGGAACGAGCTCTTTTTCTTTGTTATTTAAACATCCCCCGTCTTTTTTTCTCCCTATCATCAAACGGGACTTTAGAGGAAAGCCTGCCTACTTTTATTATGTTAACCACCCTCGTCGTCTTCCCCTTTCACCGTTTCTCGTTCTCGTTTAGCGAAAAGGTTGTAAGAGTATCATGACGGTCATGAGGCGGTATGTTCCTACGATACGCGCGCTGTAGCTAGTGCTCCGTGTTGAGATGTGTGTTAGAGGCGCTACCTATATATTATTCACGCATTGCTATCCTTCATGATTGGGATATGTTGAATTTCATGTTCTAGGACTCTTTCGCCCCCTTTGAAGTAATGGGCGGGACTGCTTCGAGCATCGTCACCCACAACTTTACATGATCACGTTTTCGCGTATCATAGTATGTATGTTTCTTCTTGTACCGAGTCTTCACTCTGTACATATGTCCAACTCCAGCCCACGCTATCAGCACAAAATGCTCATATTTCTGATTCGAGAAGGACCCTGTCAAAGGGACTTCCATTCTGACTCCTCATGTTCACACCCACCATGCTATTTATCTGAACCAAATACACAGCTATCATGTAGAAGTAGCTCGCCAGCGCCCAAGCGCTCACCCTTTATAACATTGACTTCCTTCCACTCGACATGCTTCCCCGCTTCTTCGCCTTTCTGCACCTCCTCCAGCTTTCCCGAGCCATCTCGACGAACTCAACCACTATTGAGTGTCCCTCTTCCGATGCGACATCCTGCAACTATCGCAGTGTCTGGAGTTTATTGGCTAGCTGTGGCCTGACTCTATTGATCTGCGTCTGGCACGCGATCCATCCCGCTCTCCCTCTGCCTCATTTCAAGTGGACGGAGGTCGTCTTATACCGGATGTCCCTGATGCTTCTTGCCTTCTTCACTCCTGAGTTCATGATTGCAATCGCGTTTCATGAATGGCACAAAGCTAATTGGATCATGAAACGCGTTCATGGTGCGTTCTATATTGACTGGGCTGCCCGGTATAACCATGCATCTTCAGATGGCGGCTATAAGTGGTGGACAATGACCCACAGTCACTTTGTGCTCATTGGTGGCTTTGCGCTTCGCGACGATACAGGCATCAAAGAAATTGACATTGATGCATTTCTGTCGCTTGTGCAGGCGGGGGATATACTAAATCCAGTGATTATGGAGGATGACATCAAGGACAAGAGTACCTCCGATGGTCTAGCGAAAGCGATCCTGGTTGTTCAACTGTCTTGGTTCGCTACCCAAATCGTTGTTCGGCTTGTCAATCACCTTGCTGTGACACTAGTCGAGCTGGATACTGTTTGCATGGCTCTGCTCACACTCCCGCTGATTTTCTGTTGGTGGAAAAAACCACGTTGCCCTGGACGTCCTTACATTTTTTATAGGCGAAACTTTGATAATAGTCCCAATAACCAAGAGATGCCACAGGATGGCGATGACTCGGCAAAGTTACTGGTGGGTACTAATTTATGTTATTCTAGCTGCAACAATTTGATTGATGCACGTTGATAGGATAATTCGACGATCCAATCGTACAGAAATTGGGGGGATCTTTTAGCACCTGCAAACTCACTTTCCACCCTCGTTCCATTGTTGCTCACTTGGAGCATATTTGGAGCATTGCATCTGATCGCTTGGAATTACGAATTTCCAACTGAGATCGAGAAGACTATATGGCGGGTGTCATCACTCACTTTGGCTGGATCGCCAGTTATCTTTGGGATTATGGGAGCAGTGATGAGTTTTGATAACATTAACGTTCCCAGATCTATCGATGATTTTGTGGACAGCTTGGAAATTTATCTTGTCGCTACCGGTGTCATATCCCGACTACTATTGGTTGGCCTTATGCTCGCAAGTCTTCGTTCTTTGCCATCTTCTGCATACCAGATAATCCCATGGACCAGCTATATTCCTCATTTGTAGTTTATTTCAATTTTTCCTTCCATGTACATGATCAGCCGCTTCAGCAGTATGTTTATGTAGTTGTACATTTCGCGGGTGGGGTTCGTACAGATTTGAATATTATGAATTGATGAGTACACATTTTGGCCCCCGAGGCATGTATGATACAGCTCCTGAACAAAGATGCCGGTACCAGTGAACGAGTCGGAAGGGCCTGGATGACAAAGCGAATCGTGTTCATACGCACGATGTGTGTTGGAGGTGAGTTGCCTTGAGAGCGTTGAATAGTAGATATCCAAAGATGTGGGATGGCATAGCGCTATGGTACATGAAGACTGAAAGTAGCGATGGACTTGAATGGTACAGTAGGAATGGAATCATGAGAAGGTGGTGTCTGAGAGCTCCCGTGTTCTTCGCCAACTCCACAACGGAGACCCATCCCCTGCGGGCGCAGCACTAACATATTAGAGTATTCAATCTGAGGTCAGCCTCTATGTCATTGCCGATATATTGCAGAACAGGATTCGGGTCATTGCGCATGGCGATCAAAAATGCTCCCACGCGTTCGTGCACCGTTGGCCACAGCGGGTCCACCGGAGTAAACTCTTGGCAAAGATATTCGAACCTCATGATGTCGTTGGTGACATACTCCGAGAGGCGTAGACGTGATTTGTAATTATTCAATTGGGCGTTGATTCGAAATATATTATCGGCCCGGTTGACAAATTGCATCTGTGGAGCAAAGGAATGTGAGAGTCAGATGGCATTAGCACAGTTGATCAAAACATGCTTACAATGACGAACAAGTCGTCGGCTCTTACGTTCCTCCTCCAATTCGGATAGGTTGTCAAGGAGTCCCTTACCCGTTGGAGCTCGATGAAGTGGTCCCGGGCGTCTGCAGGCTGTTGCCCATCTACAGTAACGTAATCGAGGGTGTCGTCGAACCCATCTCGGAACCATGCGTTCACGGCTGCCTCAATCGTCTGAGGCACAAATTGAGCCCCGACGGAGATGTCTGGTCAACAGTTCGATCGATCACTCGAACGCGAAGAAAATGCAATCCTTACGTTCATTACCCAGAATCCATTGCGCATCTTCAGAATGCAATGACTGCGGTCCATCTAATTGGATAGTATCAGTGATCTTCAAGGCGGTTCGTTCTCCGACATACGGACGGCACCGGATTTCTCATTGCCCAGGGGAACCGAAACATTGACAGAGATCTGAATGGCAGCTGATCGACGGTGCACAACTTAGTACACATATGTAGGATTGTGGGGGAAAGCCTTACTTGCCAACGACCCGGAGACAAAGAAGAGTGGGAGGAGAGTGAGTGCGAAGCGCATGATGATGCCAATGTGAGGCGAAAATCTGGAGGAAAACAACTCGACTAGACTCTTCTTTATACATCCTGACCGGTAGCCGGCCCATCTGAGGTTTGGAATGGTCAAATACTGGTTCCATACCACCGGCTACCACCGGCTACTCCTAATCGCTTCCCGCCCCCCAGATGACCACCGGCCTGACCAATAGGCGGAACGAAGTCTGCTCAGATGCCACCCTGGCCCCGGCGTACCGGCAACTGGAACGCAGAGTGCGTAAGGCCTGACGAAAAAAAAAACGAATGAGTGGGCTTCGGATAACCTACACATAATTCAATTGTCACCTGCGCCGAGCTTTATCTGCAAAGCTGAAAAATCACGTACTCATTTGACGACACTTTGCAAGTCTCTCATTGGCCAAAACACCCATAAGCGAGTCTAAAAGGGTAAGCGAGGATTTAGCAAGCAAACAAGCCATCCAAACGCACTTTCCAAAATGCCGATAAGTTGAAAGAACAAGCGTTCCCACGTTTCGCAGGTAATGCTGCCATGTCGGCGTCTATTATGATCAGCGCCCATCCATAGATTGGGTACCGAAGTGAAGGGACTAGAACCTATGGCGCAAGCATCAAGTGTTCGTCATGACACGGTGTCTAGGACACTGCGTTGTCCTCGCCAGCTAGAGGTTTACGCGTCACCGGGCTAACACCTGGCATGGAAGCCATACCCTGTAAACCTAGTCTGGTGACCGTTTCCTTTTTGGCTCCCCGGCTCGCGACCTCCTTGCTAAGACGAATCTGCCAGACGCCTTGCGATCCAAGGGGAACGTAACCCAAGACTGCACGGCAACTTTGGTCGTGACTGTAACGTGACAAACCGAAAACATGCCTTAAAAACATCTGAATTCTCATGAAGGAATGTAAGGGACCCTTGCAGATGTAGCGTTAGGTGACTGGAATTCTCTTGCCGTCCAGACGCCCCAAAGACACTGACAACTGAAGCGCTGATTCCTTGCCTCGAGTCAGATTCACACCTTGGCCTAGGGCGTTTATTGCGGATGTTCGGAACTTTGGGATCTCCGAACGAGATCGGGACTCTATATCTGACATCCTCTGAGTAAATGCTTCCACTGATACGATCTTTGCAGGACTATCCTTTTACCTTGACAATCACATGATGCTCTTCTTGCTGGAAAATCATGCACGCAGGGTCTGATTGGCCCACTTCACAGCGATAAGTACGGCCAATGATTAACTCTTACAAAAAACACCGGTTGAACGATGGAGCATCGATTATCATTCCACCATCACACCTGCATCGTGTGAATGGCCACTGGGGTCAAGTTGGGGTATTTTAGCCGAGGCCAGAACGACGATCGTTTGCATCAAACCCCTCGATCGACCCTATTTTGCGCTTACTACGTGAGGACGCTGGTCTTTCTTCGCGTCGCGTATTAACTCTTCATGCATCCAGGCGCTACGATGTATATCTACGCTGGAAAGTTCAGCCACGTCGACGGCTATGCGAAAGATGACCTGTGGACCCTCACATTCCCCGATGAGATTAAAGCGGGCAATGACGCGATCGTAATCTGCCAGTGGACATCAACAGGCGATGGCCAATCAAGGCAGAACACGGAGTGGCGGGGCAAGATCACCAGGTTTGACACGATGGAAAATGGATCAAAAATACAGCTCTTCAAGGACGATAGCACTTTATATTACTGGTATGTTCAGCGCTCTCCCTGCCATCCAGGTATGGCTGTGCGCTGACGGCAATCATTCGTGCAAGGTTTGACGGAACTATTAGTTCCGGGGATGAAAGGGTTGTCTTTGATATGAAGAACCCCAGGAATGAATATTGTGGTCCTGTAGCAACCAAGATCGTTTTCAGTAAAACCTGAGAACAGGTGCTAGTGTCTATCGAACCAAGCAGTCGGACCGTACATACAAACATGTATGGCAGAAATCGTTGTTATGTAAATACCAAGTGCCAGTCCACGTCTGGGTGCGGCCACCTCACGCATTTCCTCGGCTTCAGAATAGTTATTCACCTGACGAAACAGCAGTTCGCTAGCCTCAAATTGTTAAGATCCTAGCAACCGCATCCCACAAGTGAGTAGTGACATTCCTGCCAATCGCGTTCTTTGCGAAACAGTCACGTGGTTTGTACCTCTCGGGACCCAACAAGTCACGCACGACCCAGGCGACAGGAAAATGTCATTAAACAATTTACACTCAAGGCCCAGACTGTTGTGCAGATATTTCGGATTGGCTTGACACAATACATCTGACTATCCCCGTGGAAAATTGCGAACGAACTTGACAAAGGCGAAGCTCCGTGAAGGGGTTGTTTTAATCCATGCTGCGTTTGGTCTCTTCCAGGTGGGTCATGAATGTATGACATGTGGATATTCAGTGCACAAGGTACATATCGTGTCATTGCAGCCAGAAGTGGTAATTGATAACAACCTCGCGCTTAAAAACGGGGCACTCTTCATTGTAGCCCCCGGTTACCAGCGTTCCAAGGTCGACGGAGGAATACACGGCAATATCAAAAGTGGTATTGAGCGCGATGTCGATACTCAAACATTCGCTCGAGGGAAAACCAACATCTTCCTCGAGGCGGACACGAAGACCGTTTCCATGTCTAATTTGTTGGCGGCACGAAACTTGTGGATTAAATGTGTTTCTTTGACATTACGACGTTCGTCTTCTGATCAGCAAATGACTTGACTCGGATGGCT
>JBBPLM010000037.1:25717-46966 GCA_038089795.1 Pulchroboletus neoregius | reverse complement strand
CCTGGATCGACCCTCGTTTACGCAGTCCGACACCGTCTCTGGGCCTCCGGTATGACGGCGCAACCTTGCAGAGATTAAACGCATACTACTATCATGAGCGTTTTCTCTGCTTTTCCTAAAATATTCCGAGCGCCGAACAGATAAAGGTGTTGATAGTACACTGGGGTTCATTCAGAAGTGAGTGATACTTTATTTCCAATGTTAGTCATCGTAACTCTTTCATGGAAAGTGGTGAAGCCACGCCGCATAAGAGAGACTGCCCATCCCAGTCATACAACCGCTTTTGAAATGTGAGCGCAGACAATATCGTATCATTATCTAGCGGCGAATCCGACGTGTCTTGACCGTCGTGTGCCATGTTTTACGTTTGAGCCCCGATCTTGGGATGCACTGAATACGTAAGATAGCTGCAGAACAAGGGTCCAGGTCACGAGACGAATCACGTCCGTTCGTACGATACACACGCTTGAGCTAGTGGTTAGCTACCTTGGCACGAGCGAGCTCGCACGTGTGTTTGCGTTTTCAAGGCAAGGAGGGTGAGACGGTCCGGAACGAAAATGTGCCGGTGGGATGCAGAGGACGAGGCCGAACCCGAGCGGGCCGAGTCGAGCAAGTCCACAACGGGATACGAGGGCAGTGTACCCTGGCTGTGGAACACCGAGAAAAAAAAAACGTACTGCCATGATCAGATTTCCTCGGACGAGGTTGTGTATGCGCCTTGTGGAGGCTCCGAGACATGTGTCTTGGACGCATGGGACGAAAAGTCAAAATTAACTTTTACCTCCCTCGCCACTCCGACGGGACTCGAGACACGCGGGCGTACATGTCGTGTCGATCCAGTTTCGGGGACTCGGAGACACGTGAGTAGGATTGCGGTCAGGGGACTTGCGGCGGAACCGTCGGAATCGGATGTGTCTAATTAGTACCACTGGTAAGTAACGGGCACGCAAACCATTCGGACGTTGTTCGGACGTACGATCCGCACCACGCTCAGCCGAGATAAGTATACCTTGAAGTAAACGCGGGAAACGCCCGTTTGACTTGAAGCTCTCAAGCGCTACTTATGTGTGGCTCGGATCAGTTTGAGAAAAAGGCGCTG
Source organism: Pulchroboletus neoregius (assembly GCA_038089795.1). Taxonomy (NCBI): domain Eukaryota; kingdom Fungi; phylum Basidiomycota; class Agaricomycetes; order Boletales; family Boletaceae; genus Pulchroboletus; species Pulchroboletus neoregius. The sequence goes on along the minus strand of JBBPLM010000037.1, from coordinate 45,867 downwards.
GCAACCCACAAAGGGCGACGCAAGTTTGTAAGCGACTTTATGCACAGCCATGGACGCGTGGACACGCGCGCAAGCGTTGTGACGACTCGGATGCTACAATCTCGCCAAGTTGATCACAAACGTCGGTACACTCCAGCACTCTCAGTATCCACTAGGGATTTCCAGCCAAAGGTCAAGGTCAAACCTGACCTTGTCACCCAACCCCCAGGTGGATTGTGGCATGTGCGTCATCATACCAACATCTCTACCCACTTACCAAACCGCTTTTATCGCGCTGGGAAGCATGTCATGACCAGTCTCACCACCCTTCTTTCCCGCGGGCCCGGGTCTAATAGACACTCACCCGAGTCCGACGTGCGTATCTACCAACTGAAACCTGCAAAGCCTCGGATAAGAAGCCATAGGACGCAGCGTCTATCAAAGGCATCTGTGATTGCATCATCATCCCACCCCCAACACCGAATGCTTGCCAAGACGACGGCCACCCCTTTCCTGACGCAAAACGCACCGCAGACGGGTGTGGTCCAACTTTGTCGTCTGCGTCTCGCGGTTTGACACTCAGACATGGTCGGACGTGGACCCTGGGGCCCAACACGGTTCTATTTATCATCGATCCAAGATTCCATTCTACGGACCATCTTTGCTGCCAACTCGGCAGACGAGCAAAACGATGTGCTCGGTTCAACGTGTGTGCCTGAGCACGATGTCGCGGTTCAAGGGCCCACAAGGCTTTGCCATGCGTGACCCGGCAGTCGCTCGGTGGTGCCAAGACCTATCGATGTCCTTGAAGGTGTCGTTACCCGTAGATCCACCCTGGTCACGAGCTCGAGTGTGAGATCAACAGGTGCTGTGACAAGAATCCTGGATGATACTCACCAATCAAGGACAACCATCATGATCACACGGGCACCGAGACCCTTGGTGCCGAGTGACAAGGGCCACCACGGTTTATAGTCGTATTAACGTCCAAACACTTTGGTCGCACACCAACACCCCCTTTTTGTCCCCAAGGTCCCTGAATCAACCAAGCCCCGCGGGGACACACCGCGAGAGAGTTTAGCCTATGCTTTCTGTCCAAGTCAAGTCCGAAACACGCCCCCTTCGCGGACTATGTTATAGAATCCAACTTGAAACGCCACCAATGTCAACTATGCCCATACTTCACGTCACACTCACACGGACGTGGCTGGAACCTCCACCTGGGAGCATGAGGACTCCAAGTACTTGTTGCGACCCTCTCTGTTAGGGTCGTCTTCCCGTGTTCACGCGGCCCCGTCGTGCATCGAGTACAATGTGACATGGAAAGGCACGTTGAAGAAGCGAGCTGGAACGTGATGGCGTAACCGCATTTGTTTGCGTATATTCCTGTCCACCATCTTCTAAATCCCCTTGGCTCTCAACGCTTCCATCGTCTTTTCGCCGCACCTCTCAAAGGTCCGCCCGGTTTTGATGGGATACATAATACTTATCAAAGCTAACCTTGTCGTTCTCCAGGTCCGCAGACAGGGGAAACCGGGGAAACGTGTGAATGTTGAACCGAGTAGGTGTACCTCCAAGATCCGACCACTCCGCGCGAATCGCGAAATGTTCAGATTGCCGTCCCCGGGCTCGGATTCGGAGAAAGTCTGGTCACCAGAGCTGGGATAGAGCGGTCGATGGTCGAAAGGAGGGCGAATAGCGCTATTGTGACGTGTCTGAATGCCTACGCCGGGATACTGATCTCCAACCACCATGCCATTCTTCACGTCCATCACACCTCCACGCCATCTCGAAACATGATTCGAGACCCTGAAGTCTATCGCGACCGATAAGGGTATATCATTGTGGCGTCCCGCGGCCGAATGATTCCGTGAGACCCGACGAGCCTTGAGGTAAATTCATAATGTGTATATGGGCGCTGCACCTGTCGTGGCCGAGTGCTACTTGGTAACAAGTACATGACGTTCAAATCCAGAAAGCGGGCTTGCTGTGTTGATGGGTTACTTGCCAATTACCCATAGTCATGAACAGGGATTACGCCGTGTTGGTGGTTGAAAGCAGGTCCAGTCAAGGGTCGCACGTCCTATGGAGGAGTGTTCCAACACGCGCCATTTGGAAACGAGGTCAGGGTCCTTAACCGTGCGAGCGAGAGGAACCTAGGGAACACAAACGACAGCATGTTGCAGGTTGGCGGACACACACCAAGTATAGATAGTGCAAACAGGATGCACAGCCGCGACGTTTTTTTTAACACAGCACAATGGCGTATGTGGGGGTGAGAACGATTCATCTGGGAGGACACAGCCGCCACGCAGGTGTCAACTTGCCTAGGGTCCCTTTGTGGCACGGTCGGACAGTGTTTTGTGGCGATTGGGGTGCTCGAGGTGGACAGACAATAGCAAGTCCGGATGAGGATCGAATGCACTGAGCACACGACACTCTTTTTTGGAGAATCCAAATATAGTTTCGGGGCCTCCAGGGAGGATAAGGGATCCAAGGAGACGAGAGTCGAAAATGGAAAGATGGAAGGTCGAGGAAACTTCCATGCTGGAAATGGACGAGAAGATGTCTGGAATTGCTAATGAGACGATTGGAGGGGGAGTTTGCTGTGGAGTTGGGGGGTTTCCTAGTGTGGCGGGAGAGGCGTAGATTACCGAAGGGAGGTCCATGGAGGTGACGATGACTCGATCCGATGGGGTAATTGGCACGGGTCTTTGTAACCAGAAAGCAGCAATGTGCCTATGAGGTGGCAATGCCGCCGGGACGATGTGCCTTTGGGGGTAGGAGATATAGTGGACGACCGGTTTGATGAACGGAACGGACTGCGACGCAAGCGGGGGCAATGAGGCCGGGATCCGTGTACCGTGGAGGATGTCATGGGTGCGCAGTCAGAGACGGGGCAATTCGCCAGTTCGCGGGTAAGGGCGGGGAAGGGAAAAAAAAAAAAAAGGGTCAGGTGAGGTTGGATATGGGAGAGTTTGTTGAGGATATTGGATTACCGTTCGCCTCATGTGTGTGGGGTAAATACAAGTTCATTCGTGCGGGGAAAGAGGGGAGTGAGAGCCATCCTGGAGAGTGAACGGGTGCAGTCGGTAAAGGATCAATCGGGAGCGATCCTCATGCACATGTTCCGTTTCGAAAATGGGAGTGGGAAGTGAATATAAGAACCCGCGTTGAACAACCCCCAACTCACTCGCCCTCCTCGCATCAAATGACAGAGTACGACTATTCCCCCGCTGCATACGAGCGATACCTCGCTCAACAGACCCGCGTATCGAACTGGGTCAGCGACACCGTACAGCAGTCCCACTCCTACTCTAATCCGTTTGCACTATCCCCCACTCTTCGCGATCGTTCCTTCTATGACGGTCCACACGACCCTCCTCACCACCGCTCAAACCAGCTCGACGATTGGTCCACGAGCTCTTCTCGGCCTTCTCGGTCCCGCAGCAGGTCCTACGTCGACAACGCCTATCATGACCGCGCAGCACCCTCGAGGCACCGCACCCAGTCTCATTCTCGCTCTGGGTCTACACAGAGGGACGTCCAGGTCATCTACCCCCCACATGGCTCACAGCCTTACTACCCTCAACCGCATGTCGTCGCCCGCACACCCGCGCCACGCATACACACCTCCCCACCACACAACAACTACCAGTACCCTTCTCGGCAGGCTTACGTGACCCAGCCCCCCCCAGGCCAGATATACCATAACCCGCCTGCGCCCGTCCCCAAAGACACACTCTACCGCCATCCTTCCCAATCCCGTCACCCGTCTTCAAAGCCCCCTCCTCAGCCCTATCTCCTCGTCCAGGGTGGCGGCCCAAGAGCGGAGTATAAGCGTGGCGTACGTGCTCTCCCTCGTCTTCATTGACGTTTGATCTCACTCGCGCGACGCTTCAGCCTCCAATACACGCACCTGTACCAGTGAAACCACACGGTCAGCAACCCTTGATCAAGCGACTCCTCGGTTTCGTCACCATGTCACCCGTCGGCGGTCGGAGCGGGAATGGTCGTGGGCCCAGAGGCACTTCCTACTAAACCCGTACAAGCCTGCCTTGGCCTCACCGCTTCCATCCTTGTTGGGTGGCAGACCGAGAATGAGCGTGGACGAGATTGATTATGGTCGAGCGTCTCTAATCTCGCTCGTGACCGATCTTTCTCCTCCCCACCTCTCCTCCACTTCTCTCCCCCCCCACGTGTCCCCCTTCACGAGAGGACACTGACGAACCCCATCTGGGATCCGTTTTAGACACGACTTGACGCAACCCCGCAATGCATTGTACACGCACGTTCACGACCCCAAGCATATACGATAGACACCATTATTTCCCTCACGACATTCTTGCATATATTCAAATGTAGCACCACTCTACGTCTTTTCTTCTCTTCTTTTTCCATTCAAATGAAATACCCGACCTCTTGTCTGTCCTTACGTTACTTTCTTTATAGATTCCTTTTTTTTTCCATTATAATGACACGTCCCTCCTTTTTCCGTATACCCCCCCCATTATGGTCGTGAATGATAATGAACATGAGCGGTGATCCCCAAAACGCAGACACATCTCCATAAAAAGCAACATCACCCGCGACAACCTTCCGTCGCGCGTCCGTTGATATGATCTGAACCGCTCGTCTTATCACCCTGTCGTGCGATCCCAATGTAAAAAAAAACGTTGTTGAACGTGCGTTGGGCCTAGGTGTCGGCGTTCGGATCGTGGTCGAACGGGGGTTTTCGGTGTCGGTATGAACGGTGATGGGGATCAAGGGTTGGGATTGGGATTGGGAAGGTTGAATGGGAGGATAAGCAGTTGATGAGTCGGACATGGCGTCGCCGAGATAACGAACGAATCCGAGATTCAGAATGGGGGATGCTACGGCCTACCGGTCTGCCGTGAACGTCCGAGGAGTATGGGCGGTGGGGTAAGTTACACGCTCGTCGAGGACGCGAATGATCGGTCGGGCAGTGAATCGTTGGATGACTGTCATAGTCGACGACCGACGACCGACGCGACGGGTCCGATGGTCATACCCCACCCCCGTACCGCACATCAACAAGCGCGAGCCATACGCAATATGTCGATCAAAACACAGCATCGCCCGTCGGACAGAGGCATCGCCTCCTCACCGTGATCGGACGACCCGAACCAGTGCTCTCTCCTCATCAACCATCACCGCCGTCTCGTACTATCCGATAATTGGGGGGGGGCTCAAAGTTTTTTAAAGTTCGACTTCGTGTGCGCACGGCGTCATCACGAGGCTGGGCGCGAACGTTACAGGACCATCAAACGTGCCTCGACGACGGCGTCTCTAGACACCAAAATGTATGTAGAGAACAATAGTCATCCAAAGGGACTGCGAAAAAAAAAAAAAAAAGATCCCGAAATTCAAACTTGAAAATTTGGGATTGGCAATTGCATGTTGTACCACTCAGAATGATCAACGTGGTGACGGGTGACCGACCTGGTCGATCGATCAATGGGCGTCCGAAAGGGACCAGTTGGAGCAAGCCATCCATATCGGACGATCATTCTAATTGTTCATCTGCTTCACATTGTGGAAAGCCCCGGGCGCTCGCACCAAGATGAGAATCAATGCCGTGGAGGGGGGGGCATCGATAGATCATCGGACGAAACGTCGATAAGCTCTGATAACGAACCACGAGGTTATCTACTCTGACATGGATGTGGTTTAGACTGGCAGCATGCGGATATTCATCCTCATCGTTCTTCAAAACGTGGATGAAAATGTCAAGTACGGCATGCTCACACCGTCCCTATACCCTGTCATACGGGTGACAGTCACCGCTTCGTTCAATAATCAGCAGGGCATGGGGTTTGGGGAATGTCATGAACCAGGGACCCTGTCACAGTCGTTGTACCAAACGGGACTAGCGGGAGGATATCCGACGACTCAACGTGTGCTGGAGAGGGGATGGACACGTGTATCGTATAACCGTGGCATCGTCGTGTTGCCCGATAGTCTGGTACGCTACAAGACGGTGGCTTCTGGCGCCGCATACGGTATAGTAGAGGTACCTTGAGATGGGTGGTAAGATTGCGGTGGAGACGGAGAACGGAGATGGAGATCGGTGTGCAGGTGGAGGTAGAGTGACAGTGGTAATGAGTGGCGAGGGGTGGACGTAAGATGACACGTCGAACTCAACCTTGTGGTGTGACAAGCGTCAAGGGAGAGGGGAACTCTAGAGGTAAAACGCAGAATGGGATATGTCTACCCACACCTACGGTAGCCGGTAGACCTGTTTGTCCAGTTCCACCAAGGAGGTAAGGCTATGGAGCTGAAGCGACGTAGCTTGGTTTCTTCCAGTGTCATAATATGAAAACCAAGTCTGTAGGGATTCGTTCATGAAGAGGAAGGAGGGATTACACTTTTTGTCAACCTTTGAAAAATATTCCATATATAAACACAAGCACAGCCTCTCTGAACTCATTCCGTAGAGACGATGGGGACGTAGTATCAGATATCAGATATAGATATCTTGATGCGACCCGCGTCAACGAGCGAAACAAGACAGCGTGGAGTGTGGTCAATGAGTCACCCATATCTGTGTGACGATCAAGCTAGGTTCAGTGTTGCACGTATCATGAATCATGGTGGCTTCGTTCGTCCACACTCCCAACGGTTCCACCGTTCCGACCGTCACGACTAGTTGGTGGACCTGTTCAATTCGTCACAGTAAAACCACCGTCCTCACTCCAAGTATATAACATCAGAGGAAAGAGTATCACCTACACGCAAAAAAGTAAAACAAACACACAAAAACGAAGCATTCAATACCGTCCCCAAGATCAACGATTCAAATTCAAGCGCCCATATAAATCATCCCCGCATCAACTCGTACGCGGTGGGGGCGGGGGAACATACCTCCGATCGTCCCTCCTATCCCCCAACGCACCCCTTCCATACCCCCCACCCGATCCCATCCGTGAACCCAACGGAGGACTCCGTCGTCCACGTCCTTCCCGATCGTACCCCATCCCGTATTCACCACGCACGTACTCACGCTCCCTCTCCCTCTCGCGTTGTTCTCTTTCTCTCTCCCTCTCGCGTTCCCCAATGCCACCGCGCTCATAAAACGCACTACTCGCACCGCTCGTCGGTGGAGGCGCCGATACAGGGGGCGTCCCCGTTCCTGCCGACCTCGGAGGAACCGTCCCGCTCACAGAAGTCACCACCGACGTCGTCGTCATCGTAGACGAAGGCGGTGGACCAGACGCGTATTCCCCTCGTCGCGGAGGCGAATACGCTGACCCAACCCCACCGACGCCAGCGTACCCAGGTCCGTTGTCCTCTCGCACGCGTTTCATAGGCGGACGCATGTCTTCTACAAGTCCCGGCCCACGACGAGGGGGACTCGGACTCCTGTTGCGAACGCGCGAAAACGGTGGCGCGTGTGCGCGTGCATGATCGTCCAAACCAGGCGCACCGTACCGCCCACGATCAAATTCCCTCGGCGGTGGTGCGTACGTTCGCTCGTCGCCTCCAGATGGTGGCGGATATGGATCTGTCAATCGCGCGCTCAGAGAACGACCGGGTCCTACACCCCCCGTTGTATCCATTCGCGAGGGCGGTGGCGAGAGTGGGAACCGTCGGTCACGGTCATCCCAATGTCCTCTTGTCGGTGGTGGTGGTGGTGGTGGTGGTGGTGGCGGTGGCAATCCACCCAGATCACGATCCCGCTCTCGTTCCCGATCGCGCTCGCGTACATCTCTCTCTCTTTCTCTCTCGCGATCGAATCGTTCCCTGTCTCTATCCATGAACGGCGGTCTCTCGTGTGGTCGCCACGACGCAGGCGGTGGCGGTACTGGTGGTCCGCGCTTGTCGTCATCGCCAGGTCCGTACCATTCCCGCCGCCGTTGTTCATAGGCATCGCGTTCTCGATCGTTGGTATATCTTCTCTCCCCATCAGGATAATACGCACTTTCCCCACGGAATGGTGGTGGCGAACGGGTCGGGTAATAAGACCTTCCCCTTTCCCGGTCACGATCAAACATGGGTGGCGGCGGCGAGTACCGGCGTTGCGGAGGGGGACCAACACGACTGAACGAGTCCCCAAAGCGTGCTGGAGGGGCATCAACATTAGCTACATCACGTTCACGTCTGTCGCGTTCATCTCTGTCTCCGAAACCGCGGTCCAAGTCAGGTCGGTAGGTGGATGCGGTGGTGAGTGGACCGCCGGGGCGTTCACGGGAAAAGTCTCTGTTGGTCCTGAAATCGGTGATACGGTCGTGATCACGGAGGTCGTCTTTGGGAAGCGGTGCACGGAGATCGTCCCGTGCGACAGAGGCGGCGCGTGCATAGGTACGAGGAACAGGTCCCAAAGACAGTCGCTCTTCCAGGCTTGGGGCAGGGGGGATATCCACACGGCCAGGTGCGACGGCAGGTGTAGGTTGACTCAGACGGTCTTGCAGGGAGGGCGCAGGCGCAGCTTGTGACAGTCTCTCTTCCAATGGTAAAGTAACTCGAGGACGGTCGTCAACTGCAAGTGAGGTTGCACGGGGGCCTCGATCGTCCTCTACTGTTGCTCGCGCGGATGGCACAGCCTCACTAGCTGGACGAACACGGTCCTCGGAGCTTGGCGGGAGTGACCTAGTGTCAGAACCAGGAAGTGGTCTTATTGGGCGATCATCCAAAGTGAGACGACGGTCATCAGCAGCAGCAGCGACAGGAGGTGGTGGACGACGATCGTCGAATGAAGGCCTTCTGTCATCAAGTGGAGGTGGCTTGGACCGGTCGTCCAACGGCGCGGGCGCGCTACGTAGACCTCCGCGCTTGTCGTCAGGATCATGGCGGCGGGAAGGGGCCACGAAATCGGCACCATATGAGGGTTCGTAATGGCGGAGCTCAGGAGGTGGTCTTGGAGCATGGCTTCGTCCGTAAGAGCGACCAAAAAGCTCGGAGCGTCTATCTCTGATATCTCTATCCCTGCCCCGGTCTCTGGTGTCTCTGATCGAATCGTGACGGTCACGGTCACGTTCCCAGTCTCTGTCTCTGTCACGGTCGACGAATCTGTCTCTGTCTCTGTCCCGATCTCTGTCGAAGAAACGATTGTCCTCTGTGGGAGGGAGGCGAGCATCGGTTGTTGTTGTTGTTGTTGTTGTTGTACCATTGACGGATCTGCTTTCGTATGTAGTGGGCAGGCTGGCGTTGCGATCCTCGTAACGGGCCTTTCTGTCGTCGACGGTACGACGGTCCCAAGCGTTTTCGTCTGTCAACTGGGGTGGCTCGTCGTCTTTGGTGGGGTCAAATGGAGTTGCCTTGTTGGGCAAGGCGGTGTCCACAGGTTGTCGTGCGCCATACTCACCCGTAGGGTCACTCTTGGTGTCGACTGGAGGGCCTTGAGTTGTGATTCGAGAATTGTCTTCTAAATCGGGCTGGACAGAGGGCAGATTGGCATCGAGGATATTGAGAGGGTCGGCGCCTAATTTGATGGGTGAGGTGTCAACACCAGAAAGAGGGGTGTGCGGCTCGATGATCTGAGACAAGGGTGAGTGGAAAGAAGGGTGTGAGAAAACGAACGGTACATTGTTGACCGACTGAGAGGTAGAGTCGAGGCCGTTGGTGTTGTCGACAGAGGTGTCATGGGAGAAACGAGTGGGATACTCTTGTGGGAGCTGGTCTAGGTGGACCTGACCTTGGGGGATGTGACCCATGTAAAGAGAGGCGAGGGCGGTTGGTTGTGGGACTGCACGGTAGAACTCGTGTTGGCCCTCCTTGATGATGGATTTGAGGTTTTCGAGGATCTCGAGGTCGTTTTTACCTGGGGGTAAGTTTGGTTGGTAAAACTGCTGCTGCTGTGGAGGAATGTAGTTCTGGTAGGGCATGGAGAAGGAAGAAGCGGAGAATGGGGAGGAGAGGATGGCAGGAGGATCCTCTGAAGAGAGTGGGACGAGGAAAGAAGTGTTAGGGTCCTCTGTGAACGTGGTGACGGTGCGTTCGCGGTTATTGACGTGGTTTCGTCCCTTGCGTTTCTTCGTTTGCCTTGCCGACATTTACACGATATTCACCCTGCGTCGTCGTCGTCGCTGTCGGTGTTTTTTTGTTCTCTATGGTGGTAGTACGAAAACAAGAGAGATGCGACTTTGTTGATCCCAACTAGGTAGTAATCACAAACACCCTTGTCGTCGTCGTCGTCGTCGATCTCGACGACGGCGGGTGTGTAGAAGGTGATGGAATCGTCAGGAAGCTTCGTGTATCCGAAACGAGCAAAACCCTCAGCCACCGATACAGTTATTTAGTCCACTCAACATTTCGTTTTTTTTTTCCTTCACTTCGTCATGTCCGTCGTCGGCATCGATCTCGGTACTCTCCACAGCAAGGTCTGCAAAGTCTTCATCGTCTCATCTAACCTCCTCCTCATCACCCCTGCAGATTGGTGTCGCGAGAAATCGCGGTATCGACATCATAGTAAATGAAGTCTCTAATCGTGCTACCCCGTTCGTACTTTGTTTTCCTCGTCTCTTCTTGTCTCACCCTCCCATAGATCTCTCGTCGCTTTTGGTCCCAAACAACGCGCTATCGGCGAGCCCGCAAAGACACAAGAGACCTCCAATTTCAGAAACACTATCGGAGCGCTCAAGCGTCTCGTCGGTCGTACCATCCTCGACCCCGATCTTGAATACGAAAAGCGTTTCCTCCATGCAAGCCTCGTAGATGCCAACGGCACCCTCGGTGCAGAGGTACTGCCCTTTACGCCCTTTATCAATCTGATCTGATCTGATCGCTCTCGCTCCACCCTGCCAGGTGTCGTATCTCGGCGAGAAGCGCACCTTTTCTGCCACGCAGCTTCTAGCCATGTACTTGGGAAAACTCCGCGATATCACTTCACGTGAGCTCAAGTCCACGGTTTCCGATTTCGTCATCGCCGTCCCCGGTTGGTACACCGACATTCAACGTCGTACCATCCAAGACGCTGCCGCCATCGTCGGACTCAATGCTCTTCGTGTCATCAATGACACTACCGCAGCTGCCCTCAGCTGGGGTATCACTAAAACCGACCTACCAGAACCAGAGAATCCACGTCACGTCCTCTTCGTCGATGTCGGCCACTCTTCCTTGTCCGCCTCCGTCGTCGCATTCTCAAAAGGCCAGCTCGTCGTCAAATCTTCCGCATACGACAGACATCTCGGCGGTCGTGACATCGACTATGCCCTCCTCAAACACTTTGCCACCGAGTTCAAGACCAAATACAAAATCGACGTCCTCTCCAGTCCAAAGGCCACCTTCCGTCTCGCCGTCGGCTGTGAACGTCTCAAGAAAATTCTCTCTGCCAACTCAGAGGCCCCTCTCAGTGTCGAATCTATCATGAACGATATCGATGCTTCCTCCAAGCTTTCCCGTGATGCCTATGAAGAACTCATCGCCCCTGTCCTTGATCGCATCGCTCTTCCTCTCCAACAGGCTATTGCCGAATCTGGTCTCTCCCTCGACCAAATCGACGCCGTCGAGCTCATCGGTGGTACAACCCGTATCCCTACCATCCGTACACGCATCCAGGCTGCCCTCGGTGGCAAACCCCTTAGCACCACCCTTAACCAAGACGAAGCCGTCGCCCGCGGTGCAACCTTTGCCTGCGCGTTCTTCAGTCCCACTTTCCGCGTACGCGAGTTCCACATCAGGGATATCGCCCAATACCCCATCAAAGTCTCCTGGGAGCGTTCAGAGACCGATCCCGACGAAGACACTGAGCTCGTTGTTTTCCCCCGTGGCAACGCCATCCCCTCGACCAAGGTCTTGACCTTTTACAGAAAAGGCCCGTTCGACATCGAGGCATCGTATGCGGAGCCGCAAGGGTTGCCGGGCCGTATCAACCCTTGGATCGCCAGATACACTGCCAAGAGTGTCCCCGCAGATGCCAGCGGTGACCTCTCTTGCGTGAAGCTCAAGACGCGGCTGAACCTACACGGTATCATGTCGTTCGAGTCTTCGTACGTCGAAGAGGTGCAGGAGAAGGAGGAGACTGCGATGGATGTCGACGGTGATAACCAGACTGCAGACCCCGCGCCAAAGAAGAAACGGGTCAAGAAAATCGAGGTTCCGTTCACTTCCTTTGCGACGTCTCTCGACACGAGCATCCTTGAAAAGTTCAAGGAGCAAGAATCTCAGATGCACGCTGCAGACAAGCTCGTCCAAGACACCGAGGTATCTTTTATTTTATTTTGATTCTGCATACATTTCTCACCTGAATCCCTCCAGGACCGTAAAAACGCGCTCGAAGAATACGTATACGATACCCGCGGTAAACTCGATGACCGTTACGCTGCCTATGTCCAGGCCTCCGAAAAGGACAAATTGCTCGTGATGCTCCAAGAAGCCGAAGACTGGCTCTACACGGAAGAGGGCGAGGACGCGACGAAATCCGCCTACGTCGCCCGCCTCGACGCGCTCAAAGTCATTGGCGACCCCGTCGTCACGCGTTACCGTGAAGCCGAGGAACGTCCGAGAACCATCGCCGAACTACGAACGACGCTCAATGATTATCTCGCGCAAGCGACGTCGCCCGACGAGAAATACGCGCACATTGATGACAAGGACAAGGATGCGGTTGTCGAAAAGTGTGCGACGATCCAAAAGTGGCTCGAGGATCAGATCGCGAGGCAGGCTGAGAGGGTCAAGAATGAGGATCCGGTGTTGAGAGTGGCAGATATCGTCAAGAAGCGGGAGGAGGTGGTTTATTTCGCGGTTCCGATCTTGACCAAGCCCAAGCCCAAGCCGGCCAAGGTGGAGACGCCGAATGGGACGCAGACACCGCAGAGTGGGACACAGACGCCGGATCCGGGGGCGAAGCAGCAGCAGCAGCAGCAAGGTCCTTCGGAGATGGATGTCGATTAGGATCGCTTCGTGTATCACTAGGTGTAATTGCAGCAGTTGTTTGATCGTTGTGTAGGCAGTACTAGAAGCACGGCGTCCTTGTTTTTCATACTATGTAGACATATACTTACAACTAGTGTTCGAGGTACATCATTCGAATATTCAAAAATCACGCACATCACCGCGTCGCACCCAAGCCGAGTTTCGAGTTCTTGATGATGGCAGTCAACGGGGCCTCGATACCCACCGAGCCTGTTCCTCCAATTCGATCCCCTTCTGACCACCCCATCGAAGCCAACATCTTAAACCCAATGTTGTTCTCCCCAATCTTGGGCGCCTCCTTTCCTACCTCATCCCCGTCCCGATGTTTCGGCATCTGTCCTCCTTTTCCCCCACCACCCCTCCCACCACTCCTCCCACTACCATACCGCTTCATCACCGCCCTCACCTTTTCCTCCTTCACACCCCACCCCGTCCGACTCGTCTTGATCAACGTCGTATACCTCCTACCCTCCCTCCCCTTGCTCACGCTCTTCAACCCAAACACGCTCGCCATCTCGTGCACCACTTTCCGCGGACCCTTGTCCATCGGCGGTAGCGCCATGCTCATCTGTCCACCCTCGACGAATCGCCGGATCTGCGCCTCGAGCGAGACCGTGTCTACGATCGCGTGCGGGGCGATGGCGAGCGCCGCGGTGGGATCGAGTCGCGCCGCGGCACGCATCGCTTTCCGGGACGCTCCCTTTGGCTTTTTGTTCTCGGCGCTGAGGGGGTCTAGCGCGGCGAGTAGACGCGCCGTATTCCGTTCTCGTTTCCACGCTGCTTTTTTAGCACGGTCCTTGTCCCACAGGGCCTCCAACTCGGCGTCAAAGTGGCCCGCCGGTTGTTTACCCTTGCCCTTTTTTTGCTCTGTCCAACCGTGAGTACAAGTGACACGTAAAGGGAGAACACGGAACGTACGCTTCTTCTTCTGGACCGGGGTGGTGAACTCGGGGTCATCTTGCCACGCTTCCACGTCCCATTCGTCTACATAACCCTGATGTAGATTGCGAAAGAGGGCTTTTTTCTGTTTGCGGTCATGACCAGCGAGAATATGACTGTTCTCCTCGAGGACATCCTGAGTGTGCCCGCGTGAGACGGATGATCGCGATCACCGTCAATGTGTGACTCACGTTGATGCGTGCTATATATTCTTCATCGTCTGCACTGCGTGTACCGAGTAATATCTCGGGCGCCTCCGCCTCTTCCTCTTCGTCATCGGATATCTCTTGGATAGTTTTCGGATGTTGATTACGACTCCGTTCACGCACCCTGCGCAGGCGCGCTTGGAAATTCGAACTAGGACTTAGCTCGTCGTCGTCGTCGTCGTCGGAATCCTGAGAGAGCTCCTCGGAGTCTTCAGATTCAGCGATGAGGATATTTTCTTCAATGTTGAACACTTCTTCATCGTCCTCCACATCCTCGTCCTCTTCTTCGTCATTGCTACGCTCCGAGTCAGAGCTCCCCTCGGGTCCACCTTGATCCACATCTTCCTGCTGCATCCGCGCCTTGTCTTCGATATCGTCTATAGTCACGAACCGAGATCCCTCCGCACTCATACTCTTCACGAATCCCTGCATCGCATTCACGTCCAGGTCCAGATCCGGGTCGATCTCCATCCCTCCAAGACCGTTCGACAGTGCGTCCACCCCATCGTTCTCCACTCCTTCTTCTTCACCCTCGTCTTCGTCCTCGGTTCCCCAGTCTAAATCAGATTCCCCCCTTCGTCTCGATTCCCACCTGGGATGCCGCTTCTCCTTTACATCCTCCTCCCTCAGCCTCGCCTCTGACATCATCGCCCCAAACGCGCCAAACCCCATCCGACCTCGCGTGCTTTGGCGCTGGCGCTTCCGCCGGAGCCCCCCCTCCTTCTTGCGCGCTCTCAACGCCGCTTTCGTGTGCGTTGGATGGGCGGGCGGGGACGCAGCCGTGGCGGGACCAAGGCTGAGTGCGGCAAGGGAGAGGTGGTCTTCGCCAGCCTCAACGTTGGTGGCCGTCGACGGTTGATTGGCGTCGTCCTCGTCTTCACGAATGGGACTGGTCAGTCCGCCCGCCTCGACGAATCTTCCCGTCAACATGGAGGTGCGGGGCAATTTGACGCGAGGGACAGCAGGGACGGGCGAGGCGCGTCCGGAGCGTGGGTGTGGGGCGACATAGACGATCAGTTCTTCGTCTTGGTCCCCGAGTGTTTCGCCGTGACCTGTTCGGTCCACGAGGATGACGTCGCTTGCGGAGCGGTTCATAAAAGGAAGCGTAGGTGCGGTATCTATAACGAAGAGTGGATGAGGGTTTGTATCGGGAGGTGGAGAGAGATCGTCAGAGAGGACGAATACGGGGTGTGTCTCTGGTGCTGTAGATAGAGGTGGTTCTTCAACGGGCACGTCTGAAAATCCGTTGGATGCGCAAGGTACTTCTTCCTCGATTACAATCGTATCTCGGGCTTGTGGGATAGATGCGTGATGGGATTGGTTTGAAATCTCGATAGATGGTTTGAGGGCAAGCGAATCGTCGGGCGTAGGCAATTTGTTACCAATATCTATAGTGCTCGACACCTGCGTCGTATCTTTGAGCTGGTTATAAATACCAGTGAATGCCTCCTCGAGAACGTCATCTCGAGAAGTTGCTTGTGGTTTCGCGGCGTCGACCTGGGCGCGTATCGCGGCCAAATCAGCGAAATCGACCTCCTCGATGTCTTTTTGAGCGTCGTGAACGTCTTGGTCCATCGTCACGGTGCCTTGCGCGATAGCGTCGATCTCTGCGCGGACCTGTGCCAGGTCTGCGAAATCGATTTCTTCGAGTGTGTCCCGATAAGCGTCGCCTTCTGATTCCGAGTCTGAATCGGACGCATTGTCGTGGAATAACCGAGCGACGCGGTCGGCAGTCGGGAAGTGCGACGTCTCCGTCGTATCTAACCACGACAGACGATCAAATCAGCCATCGCGCATCATGAAAAAAATAGCAAGACCCCTCACCAACAATGTCTGACGCGGGTTTCAACACTTCTTCCGAGTGCTGGAACAAGAACGGGGTCAACGTCGCCCGCACGAACTTGACAGGTCGCAAGAGTGGACGCTCGGAATAGAGCAGGTCGGAGAGGGGGGCGTCTTTCCCGATCATGGTCCTTTCCTTGGCGCCAACGCTGACGCCGACACCGAGGTGGGGACGGCGTGAGGGGCCCCCATCGTTATCCAGCCCCCACTGTCCTCTACCCCTTCCCCTTCCCCTTCCCCTTCCCCATCCCCGGCCCGTCCCTCTCGGGGTTGATTCGCCCCGCCGGGGACCGTTCACCGGCACCCCCCTCAAAGGCGTCCCAGTACCCGATCTCGACTTGGACGTCCCACCCCTCCAAGGCCCACTCCCTCTACCCCTATTCCCGCTCACGGCAACGTCTGTGAGGGTATATCATGTTCAAGATAAGAGCGTTGTCCCACACCGACGAAATTTTTGGGGTGAACATCATGATAGGACGACTAACCCCGTGACGCACCCGGTTCTCCCCACTGCTGTATCACCAGGTCGATCTCTGCATTCGGGTTGGGATAAGGATGGCGGGGAGGACGACTGGCGGCGGGTGTCGCTGGTAGGACGGTATTGGGATTCCCACCACCGCGCGGTCCTCCTCGACCTTGACCTCGACCCCGACCGCGGCCACCACCTCGACCTCGATGGTTGTTTTGTTTGTTATGTTCGCCTCGAGGCATTTTAAGGATACAGTGAAAGTGCGGTATAGATACAATGAGTTGCGGTGTTAGATAAATCCAATATAACTGATCGACTAGCGCTTAGCCCTGCCAGCTCAAGCGAAACTCTTTCCGGAACGAGCCCGTTCAAATGTTGGGCGCGTTAGTAACATCACTGGTACTACTAGTACATGCACGTTTCTTTTCAGTTCCATCTCGCGCTAGCAAGGCGCAAAGCGCTCATGTATTTGAATGAAGTTGAATGACCTGCCAAGGGAATGGACCATTCCGACTCCTCATGTTTATCTGGAATATTGAGGTCGTATGTCGGTCACGGATAAGTAGCTCCCCAGCGCTCACCCTCAATAACTTTGACTATGCTTCCCCGCTTGTTTTCCTCTCTGTGCTTCCCCGAGCCGCCTCGACGAATTCAACCACTACTGGGTGTCCCTGATGCTTCTCGCCCTTTTCACGTACTCGGGTTTTGTGAATGGTGCGTTCCCTATCGACCGAGTTGTCTGCTATAATCACGAATCGTTAGACTGCGGCTATAAATGATGGACAATGACCTATAACTGTTTGCATGGCTCTGCTCACACTCCCGCTGTTTTGCTTTTGGTGGAAAAAGCCATGTTGCGCTAGACGTCCTCACTTTTTTTATACTCGTAACTTTGTTCACAATCCCCCACCACCAAGAAAAGTTGCAGGATGGCGATGAATTGGAAAAGTTGCTGGTGAATTTATGTTATTCCAGCACAGCAATTTGACCTTGCATTGATATACATTGATAGGAGAAATCGACGATCAGAACGTACAGAAGCTAGGATGCTCTTTTGGCACCTGCAGACTTGGGTTGCAGCTCTCTCATTCCATTCTTGCTCACTTGGTCAATATTTGGAGCATTCTATCCCATCGCTTGGAATTACGCATTCCCGACTGAGATCGAGAAGACTCCATTGTGAGACCGTACCTCCAACTCAGTTGACTCGGATCAAGCCTCAAGAAGCTTCACTGCCTTCTTCGATCGCGGTACGATCTTGCACTTGCAAGGCTTGACATGACTGCAAGTCCATTCATGACCAAATCCACTACCAGACCAACTCCTGAAACACACCGTACAATCCCCTCTTTGACGTCATACCTTGGCACCCACTCGATCCCGTTCTCAACACATCTCGACACATCCGACGTCGCCAGCGCCATCGCAACACAGATAAATATCGTCAAATCCGCTAGGTGTGCACCTGGGCATGAGCGTCTTCCCCACCCGAAACACGCCTCACGTGGGTCGAGCTGCTGATTCTCACCATGGAACCTTTCTGGGTCGAATATGTCTGGATCTGGATATCTTTCCGGGTCGGACAAGACGAACCTGTATTAAAGTTTAGACTTCAGATAGACTTCACTGCCGGCCACAGACCAGATGTTCCCGAGAAGACACGTCCCCTTGGGGATGAAGTATCCATCGTAGATGTCGTCCTGGGTGGTGACATGCATCGCTAGCGTGAAATACACTCTAGTCAAACCCGAAATGCATATGCGTGAAGATACGCACTCAATGGAATAACCACGTTCCACCTAAGAAGCTCTGTACAGATCGCATTCACGTATGGAAGTGCGTCACGATCTTCCATGGTCGGAAGTCTATCATGTCCAACGACAGCATCTACTTCCACCTGCGCTTTTTTGAGAACCCCGGGGTATATTGTCATGGCAAGGAAAAATGCAGATAATGTAGACGGTGTCTGTCACTGTGCATTCAGCGTGATTTTCTCGTCGACGAAAAATCGAGCTCACAGTGTCTGATCCGCCTGGTGAATCATAGAATTATGGTTCAACCATCTCGAGTGCGAGGGTTTGAAACTCATACCCATGTACATGGAGAAAGAAGCCCACTTCAAAATTTCTTCATCTTCGGGGGTAACACCCTCCTGAAGCAGCCGTGACGTGAACGACGGTGTGGCATCACCCTTTGCCTAAGTCGACATAAGTATGTATACCCACTGCGAACGCAAAGCAGAATATATACCAGGTGTTCCAACACAAACAAGTGCGGCGTGTCGGCTGTCTCACTCGCCATTTTCCGCCATCGTTTAGCATCTTTGTGGAACCCACACCCAGCGAACCACTGGGGCAAGTATCGTACTAACGGAACCTTTAAGTGACTGAAAGAAACTGAAGAGATTCAGAAAACATACATATAGGCAGCATGTCGACTAGAAAGCGTCCTGGGGTCGTGATCACAGAGAAATTGTGCATGGTTTTGTTAGCCATTTCCACGAGGGGATCACCATCCTCCTCGACGCAATACGCATGCGAGATCCTCAGGATGACCGAACCTGCCACTCTGACCAGAACACGTCATCTCAGCACGATCACCAAGCCTAGAGGACAATCAGCACCGTACCTGAGACTGCACAACCAGATCGTCAGGGTTCCTTAACAAATTGCGTAAGAAGTGTTTTGCTTCCTCTTCGACAGGGTAGAATGCCTGTAGGCTACTCTTGGTGCCAATCTGCCGATGGAAGAACTTGCGATGTTTTCGGTACGTGTCACCGTATTGAAGAAAGATCATGCATCAGTAAAACGGTTAGTGTTAGCCGATGGTCCCGAGTGGTCCTGGACACTAACCGGTTTACTGATGATGGAGTCACCCCAACCGACGAGGTCACCGCCCATCGTAAAATGTGGCCTGTTGGACGTGATGGCACTCTTCTTTTCGAGTAGGTCGATGTTCGCCTTGAGGGAGTTTAGAACAATGTATCGTGTGCCCATCACTTTGAAGGATATGATATGGCCTGGCATAGCGTGAGCGAGATATATACTGTGTATGAAGCGTACATGGACTTGCCATATTTCTTGCTCATAGCCCCGAACGTTTTATACGGAGCATGTATCGGAAAGTCGAGCACGTTTCCGACGAGTGGCCATCCAGACGGCCCAGGCGGGAGCGGAGTCTTTCTTCTCCAGAAAAGGCGTCCCACAAGGTACACTGCCGATGCGACAAGGCAAGCATCAAGGACAAGAGCCACCATGATCGGACCTGCAAAAACCAAATGCAAGAGACGACCAGAACTTGGGTACAATCAGCGTCTTTGTCCAATTCTTATACCACAAGTTTTCTGAGTTTGAACGCGGAACGATGAGGTTCACTGAATAGCCATATCTTGAATGGCTCTTAAGCCACTGAGAGCCCTTAACCACAGATAGGCAATGGTGAGTTGCCCGGAAGCGATCTACAGCAAGGGTCAATAATGAATTTAGAGCTGATAACCATCCCGATGATAAGGCACTGGGGCTGCGACTCAGCCACCACCACCACCACCATCGGTTCCGCGTTCTTGTTTGAAAATTTGACGGGTCTACCACAGCCTTACAAGCGATCTGATCGGCACCTATGTAGCCTCACGTCGCAGATCCGGGACTACGTAGAATCACAAGTACGATTCAAACAGAGCACGCCGAAGTGGGGCCTGGCTCCGCCGGACCGATCACTACGCTAGAAAGGTCGCTTGAATCGCGACTCAGCCTGCAAGCATTTGTGAGCAACTAAGCATATCAGCGAGCGACCGTGTCTACAGAGCCTCACAAGGACCAGTCACTAGCGCATAATAGGGAGCC
>JBBPLM010000037.1:0-17226 GCA_038089795.1 Pulchroboletus neoregius | reverse complement strand
ATATACAGCAAGCCATATGAACAGGTGCCCGTCTCACATGATACCCGGGCCAACTTAGGTAGATGACCGAATGACCTGATGACCAGGTAAACCATGCGCATGTCAGGGCGGCTGTATGTAAGTCATTTGTAAAGGGGTCTACTAATGGTAATCGCGCGGGGGTAGAATTCTAGACGAACCCTTCTTGGGATGAGCAGGCTCCGAGGGGGGCGGGTTGGAGTGTGCCTTCCCGATCGATCGGTCATATGATAATCCATATTCGACACGCAACTTGGACTTTGAACACCCCGGTGCCTCACCACAGCGTCCTAAACACAAACACCATCGTCACATACACAAGCACTAAACCAACCAAAAGAATATAAGAGTTCAGAGGTATCATAGCTAAAAGAGTGGATTATTTAATCATAGTCTGATGCGGCGTTATCTATGGGTGATATGATGGTCCAAATGGTCCCATAAACCCTTTTTGTTCTTCTTTCATTTTCTATCGTATCCGCCCGGGAATCTCCCGGGTGACAAAGTGCCAAATGTAGTGCGACCAACCCTCGAGGACCCCAGCGCCAGACATGATATGTAGGCAGTCACCGGCGGCATGCTAAGATGGGAAGTTGGGCGGATGAGTGCAAGGTACGTGGTGATGACAAGAGAATAGACGCACGGCATCGGGCCGGAGACGGCCCGGTCGGTCGATGGGTAAGTAGAAAACATCAGGGAATTCAGGCGTCGCGAGAAGATCCTATATTTACCAGGTACAAAGAAACCGTTCAGTACGTCATCCCAACATTTTAGTATTGCAAAAGTATAGGTTCGTGCATGCAATGCTTGACAGTTGGCAGATACCCACCTGGAAGATCGCATTGAAATCTTGGATCCAAGGCCAGTTGTACCATCGCCAATTATATGGCGCAATCTCCGTCCATGGTGCACGGTGATCGTGGCAGTCTTCATGACCTGGTAGGTAAGCCCTCACGACGACTTGTTTCGGTCGTGTCCCTCCGTGACGTCGGTATTCGTCAATGGCGTGTTGGACCTGCCCCGCCCACGACCGCATTGCGAGCTTGAAGAATCCCTTGACACCCTCGATGCCGTATCCCGCCGCATCTCCGGCTTCTTCATCACGGAACGCACTCATCAACGTGGTCGTCCAGTGCCCAGCCGTGCTGACGACCAACGTCCCGAAATTTCCCTCCGGTGGTGAAGCCAAGAACATGGGCATGTATTCTGAAGGTGACAACGACCAGGTCGATTCCTCGCTGAAAAGGGATTTCGTGGTATTGTTGATGGAACTGGGATCTTCGTCCTCTGCTTCCGTCCTATAAGTATTTTGGTATAGTGTCTGGAGATCGTCCTGGTTGAGCAAGAGGTCGACACGGCGGAAGAGGACGAGTGGCGTGCTCTCGATCGAGAAGCCTGCTGGAAAGTCAAGCTCGGGTATGAGAGGTGATGTAGGTGAGAGGTACAACTTCTGTGGCCATGCTCTATCGAAATATGGGTTTTCGGTATAATTTGGGGTCGCACGGACGTGTGGGTATAGAAGACACGATAACGAAAAGAAGTGATTCTCGGTTATCGAGTCTAGTCATACCCAAGGTAAGGTGTCAAGACAAGCTGAGTGGTACCGAACAATGAAAAACGCACCACCCAGCAGAAGCCAGCCGCCGTTTTCGACCATGTCTTTGACCATGGCAGCGCCGTTGAGTGGCCGAACATCACATTGAAATGGTGGTTGCCACTTGTACGAAGAGACGCTTGGGAATCTGTCCCATTGGTCTTCATGATCTACACCTAGATGCCAATCATATTCTCGATCTGCTGCGCATCCTTCTAACCCAGCGAAAGCGAGCGCCTGGTCTGCACTCGTGAGCGCAGGCAGGTCGATGTTTGGGCTATACGTCCAATACCCCGAGGACCACGCTTCAGGGGAGCATGAGCCCCGCTGACGCCCTGTAAAAATCGAGGACCAGTTCGACAGCCGGAGGGAAGATGAAAAGGTATAGAAGGTGAGCGCAGCGGTGGTGAGGGCACCGAGCGCGATCACCTTTGTAGAGAGATGGCGGGGTCTCAGAGAGCAGAACGAATTCGCGTTCGCCATAAGAACCTGAGCAGTGAGGAAGGGAATGTCAACTTAGAAGCGGCTGTACTCCGGAAAAAGGTGGAGTCGTTGCTGCGGAACTTCCGACGAGCTCCATTCGTTTTACTTGTCAAATTTAGACATGAATGTGGCGGGCTTTGAGGAATCGGCAGTTGGTACCCACGGCTCAAGTGGTGGCTCCACTACCCCAGTTTTTGATGTCACAATGTCGCCATGACCAGCAGCGAGTCCATGGCGAAGCCAGAGGTCATGTCAATGAGCACCGTGCCACCTTGGGGTTCAGATAGTCATAGATGCTCGCATCTCGAGGACAAGTTGAAGTTACTATCGTGCCGCTATTTTCGGCATCTACTACTTCAAACCTCTGCCCCGGTTGCACGATATTCCAAGTCCGATGAGGTATTGTTGCATCCGTTTTCTTTCCTGTAAATCTCCCGTCTTATCTCTCAGAATATACATCTCATCCCATCCGAGTCTGCAATCAGGACTCCTGCCATTTACGGAGCACGTCCAACATGGATCTACGCTGCACCAGCCTCGAACTTGCGGACAACTCCCTCGTGATCAAAGTAGGCGGGATCAACAAATACGACATTTATGTATCGGGCTGAGAAAAACCGATCTCGGTGCCTGCTTCCACGCACCACCCGTGCCAAATGAGTACTCCCACCAACTTGAAGGCAGGCAATGTCGTAGCGTTATCGTTTGGTGACTTGCTATTTGCCGAGCGTTTCTGATTGGAGGTCGATCCACGAGTACGTCCACCTTTGTGCCGTTTTTTATCATCCTCCATTCATTTGCTGATAGCGAACTTGACATGTCAGATCCGAGTGTGCATTAACGTTAAAACGTTAATGGCGTCTTGCGTCGGGGATCATCAACGTGGTTATCGACTTGAAGGAGACATGAGGGAGAACCAGAGGCGTTACTTGAACCTGAAATACAGTCATCAAGTTGAAACAATCAGCCATTTTCCTTCTCCACTAAGTAGTCTGTTTCGAGGAAACAGCATATGCTATGATAATCAGAAAGACAAAAAAAAATATGATCTGATCCTGGCTCGAACAGGAGACCTTCTGTGTGTTAGACAGATGCGATAACCAACTACGCCATCAGACCGATGACCCAGAGAAAAAAAGGCAAAAATAATAACAGTGTGCGACATAGAAACCTCCATCCTGCCGCCATGCCATGGCCCTGGGTTGCAGCCATGAGGCTTCTCAAGGTCTCACATTTCGACCGTCGTCTTCAACGTCTAGTTTCTTCATGAGTCGAGTAACTACTCCAAGACCATCCGAGTCGCAGGCTCCAATGTTACCAGCAGATGTTATCTCAGCAATCACTGTCCTTCACCAGTTTGTCACCTCAGCGCAACAGCTCCCACCCCAGGTCATAGTGACCTGCAGAAACGAGAGACGTGCATTTGGTAGAGCCGCACTGCAGGCTTTAAGTTACCGCGTGCGTATTCCAACTTTATCCTGTACACTACACTAATGCTTCACGTAGAAAGCAGTAGACATGTTCATCCATCGTTTCGCCACCAAAGACGATTGGTGGATATCCGAGTTCAGATACAAACCTGAGGTCTCAATTTACGCTCGTTTCTACCGGTTACACGGGGAGGAGGACGATGGGATGGTCCTACTCGACGAAAAGGGATGGCCAGAATTAGTAGGAAACGCGGTCAAGCTGACGATTGTATTTACCTCGCTCAAGTTCAGCGTCACTGCGTGAGTAACGAATTAAACAGGCCTGTCTGACTGCGGGCTTACGCTTTGTCCGTTTCCAGGCAATCATCCGCAGTATAACTTCATCTCGGTTCGTGTACGAGTTTGTCCTGTAAAGGAAAGGTTGTTATATATATACACGAGCGTACCCATGGCATGCATTGTGGCATTTCGTGGGTTCCGCTGGTTCGTCTTTGCGTGATATTCCAGTGGCCTCGGGTCCGGGACCATATATAAAAATTGGTGGAGGGTTCCTGAAAAATATATAGCATTCTCCCAGTCGGTATACTGGATGGTGGACGTGAGGCAAATGTTGTCCGCCTCAACGTCAGCAACGTTTAGTGTAGTCATAGCAAAACGCGCGTAAATCGGCTGAGGTTGGAGATGATGCGCTGTTAAACTTATTTTGCAGTGACTGCGGTCTGGTGGCTTGTCGGAGCCTGAAACCTGTGGCACAGCGCGCTGACTCGGCTTAAGCCCTAACGCACCTACACTTCATCCCGTCTCTGTCCGTCTCAGTTCTTGCCCCTAGCATCTTCCAATTCACAAAGAAAACCCATGCGTCTCTCAATCTTACCATTACTCGTAGCGGGGGCGAGCGTCGGTGAGACATTCGGATTCCCTAATCCTATCGTATGAGCTCAACTATTCTTTTCACAGTCAGCCTCGTTGCAGCAGAGCCGATCCGCATCGTCGACAATCCATCCAATGCGAACGCCAACATTCGCTTTGGCCATGCGTTAGCAAACGCCAACGTAAACGGCAATGATGACAACGTCGTTCGCATCGTTCGTCCCATGCTTCCCATCATCCCCCCTCCCCAAGGCAAGGGCAAAGGCCTTACCCGCCACTTCTGCGGAGCCTCGCTGCGCGAGAAAGCTATCCGCTTGTCCAACGCATTCCGCCACGCACTTGGCATGCCTCTGATCGAGGCTGATCTTGAAGCGCCTAGGCCTGGTCAAGTCCACATCCTCCCTATGGGTTATCCCTCTCACAACGCCATACTTCATTCTCAGGAGGAATCGGACGAAGAAGGTAAACCCAGAAAGCACCATGGCCAGAAACACCATGAGGGCGGCGAGGATCACGAACACCACCCCCACCATGGACACCATGGGCACCACCGCAAGCACCACAAGACTTTCTTGAGACGCATTCACCGCGCCATCAAAGCACTCGGTCCCTGGGAAGGTCGTGCAGTAGCCTTTGTTCTCGGTAAGAAATCTCAGATCCCACTGTTTCCGGTGTTTATATATTGTATGATTAGGCTGTGGTATCGGCGTTCTTTTGAGGATGTTCTGGGTTCTGTCCGTTCTTACTTATCGCACCGTGCGCGGTGAGCGTGGCGAAGAAACCCTTGATCGCGAATACATCGTATACGAACAAGTTCCGGAGACCTTATTTGTAGCTCCTCCCCAATACGTTGACGAGAAGGTCAAGGTGGAGGCAAGTGAGGAGACCGAGGAACGCAAGTAGAAATCTCTGGTTTCATTTAGTGCAACTTTTTGCCCGCGTTGTGTGGCGACAAAAAGATGCGTGTCAGTGTCCAGCCTCTCAAGATCTCTTCTCTTACTCTAGTTACAAGTCTGTTGTACATGTCTTTATTTCTGATTGATGTCTCTGTCCTGTTTAGTTCTGGCTTGGTAACCTTTGTTCCAAACTGTCCAATCTTTTCTTGAAAGGACTTTTCACGTTCGTTTTATAGCTACTTTGTTTTGTATTTTGTCTCTCGTATCCCTCAAAGATAATGGAGAAAATTGCTCCGCTTTGCTGTGTTCCGTCGGCTGAAAGAAACTTGGACATGTTCGGATTAGTACTTTGAAGGGACAGAAATGGATTCAAAGACTAAAGAAATAAATAATAAAATACAAAAGAAGTACAAAAGTAGATGCAAAAGTGTATAATATATATATAAATATATAAGATAATATAAAGTAGTATAAATATAAATATATATAATATGTAAATATGTAAATACAATATGAAAAGATGAAAATATAAGATGAAAAATAAGAAGCATATATTGTAAAGTAAAAAGAGAAATTGCGTGAGAGTAGAAGATTCACCACTGAAGTGTAGCCACACCCAATGGCAACTTCTAGGACTGTTTTGCCCTCAGAATTGCAGCCAGCGGGATTGCAGCCAGCTTCAATGAAACTGTCGACCAAGTCCAAACACGTTGATTCGACATACTGGGTGATGGCGAGGTGAAGAATGGTATCCCCATCGGATGTGGTGGAATGCACATCGGCACCTTTGCGAACCAGGAATTCAATCATCTGGAGAGGCAAGCATTGCCTTAGTGCGATTGGTAGGACGTCGGGAGGAAGTAGAACATTGTGCAAGAGTAGAAGTTCCACCACCGAAGTATATCCACACTCGATGGCAACTTCCAGGACAGTTTTGCCGTCGGAATTGCGGGCAGCTGGGTTGCAACAAGCTTCAATGAAACTGTTTACCAAGTCCAAACACGTTGATTCAGCATACTTGGTGATGGCGAGGTGAAGAATGGTATCTCCACTGGATGTGGTGGAATGCACGTTGGCACCTTTGCGAACTAGAAATTTGATCATGTGGAGAGGCAAGCGTCGCCGTAGTGCGAATGGTAGGATATCGGGAGGAAAGGGAACATTGTGCAAGAGTAGGAGATCAACCACCGAAGTATATCCAGATTCTATGGCAACTTCCAGGACAGTTTTGCCGTTGGAATTGCAGGCAGCAGGATTGCAACCAGCTTCAATGAAACTGTTGACCAAGTCCAAGCACGCTGATTCGACATACCCAGTGATGGCGAGGTGAAGTACAGTATCCCCATTGGATGTTGTGGAATGCACATCAGCACCTTTGCGAATCAGGGAGTCAATCATCTGGAGAGGCAAGGGTTTCTGTAGAGCGATCGGTAGGATGTCGGGAGGAAATGGACCATTGCACAAGAGCAGGAGTTCCACCACCGAAGTGTATCCACGCCCGATGGCAACTTCCAGGACAGTTTGGCGCCCAGATTTGCATGCGGCGGGATTGAAACCAGCATCGATGAAACTGTTGACCAAGTCCAAGCACGTTGATTCGACATACCCAGTAATGGCGAAGTGAAGTACGGTATCCCCATCGGACGCGGTGGAATGCACATCAGCACCTTTGCGAATCAGGATTTGAACCATCTGGGGAGGGAAGCGTAGTCGTAATACGATCCGTAGGATGTCTAGAGGAAATGGAACATTGCACGAGAGTAAGAATTCCACCACCGAAGTATATCCACGTTTCATTGCGACGATCCATGGTGTCTCACTCCGTAGATTGCGCGCGTGAGGGCTACATCCAGCATCGACGAGTATTTGTGTTAGTTCCAAGCTCCGTGGTTCCCAAGGGCATGTTGCAGCGAGGTGAAGCGCAGTGTCCCCATATATACCTGAGACGGCATGTATATCAACTCCCTTGCGGAGCAAGAAACGAACCACAGATAGTGTTTCGGAAGTATCGCCGGTTGACGCGGTGAGCAGAAATCGAGGGGGAGGTGGTTGATTTGGTGGAAGCAGAAACTCGAGTAATGATATGTGTGCTGCATGTATAGCTCGCTCGATGAGCTCTGCCCCGAATGGACTGTCTGCAGAAAGGTCTTGACCAATTCGGCGAAGTATACGTGCCAGGGCAACGTGGTTTTCATCCGTTTTGCGACTGTCCCCTCCATTCGGTCTCGCGCTATTGAATACGCTGCGATATAGCCTTTCTTCTCCGATTTCGTGTGCCCATTCTACGAACTTGTCAGTTTGCATGAGCTTCACAAGGACCCGAGTGCTACACCAAGGCATACAGACAGCGGTCGAGAGAAGCTCCGATGGTACCCCACATCCTCTCTGCAAGAGTTCGCCGACGAGTATATCTTCACCAAGATCGATGGCGACCTCGAGTGGCAAGGCATGGTGAGAGTCATCCACAACGAAACCGGGCATGTTTACATCAGCACCACATTCCAAGAACGCCATTGCGTGTTCGGTCTTACGGAGGTCTGCAGCATATACGAGTGGGTTCGTCCCAACCCTTGGCTTCAGGAATCGACCACTGGAAAGGAACGACTGAAGGAGTTCAGGAGAGGAATAAGCAATCAATATGTATGGTACAAAATCGTGTCTTGACGATGGCCATGGAGGATAAGGCCATCGGAGATCTTCCTCCCGCAACTCGCAGAGACGCTCCCAATGCGATGGATGGTGACGAACATCCGATCCAAGAGATTGTAATGCTTCGAGGACGACTGTCGACCCCGGGTCGACATGGGCGAGGTGGTCGAAACCAGAAGAGAGGACGTATGACAACATCGGGAATGATTGCAATGGCGCGGCATTGCCACGGGAGGATTCTGGTTTCAAGAAGACAGAGATACAGCGCATGCACCTTTGGGCGGCCTCAGCGTGGGCCTCGTGGGTGATGATTTGATACGGCGGGAGTGCCGTACTGCTAGCAAGATATTCCTATGCAACAGACTATGGAGGTGTTACAAACGCGAATATCCCGAAACATACCTTGACACTGAAATGGGATAACATGATAACATCCGTCTCTTCAGAATATGACACAAGGCTCGACAGAGCATGTAATAGTGAAGCTCCCAGCGTCTCACGCTCGACCTTTTGTTGCTGGGGATCCATCGAGAGGCCATCGGCAATCTGAGCTAGGTGCAAAGGCTTCATTGCCACCACGATCCAAGCTAGCGCACGTCGCGCCAGCTTCCCTTCCGACTTTCGTTCGTCGATTGCCCCTAGGATTCTCTCGTATGTTGCTGCTAGCTCGTTGGGGAGGTTGCCCAGCGCTTCACTTAGCTCCTGCCTCGTCGCACATCGTTTCAGGGTGTCGAGCTGACACTGCACCCACCGGAACCTAGAAGACAGTGGCGGTGAGTCGTAGGTTGACCCTATAAAACAACACCCTACCTGCCCTCCGCTCTCTCATTTAATTTCACATGTATCTCATTCTTCATCTCTGGATCGGCCGCTCTCAGCCGATTGTGCGAGTCAACTTCTCGTCTGACATGCAAGGCTATGTCCCCCGCCATCTCTTTGGCAACGTTCTCGAAGGAAAGCGACGGAAGTCCTCTAAAATGATCCGTGATGCTCTGATGGGGTCGACTCGTCACCAATAACCGAACATCGGCCTGATTCAGTGCGACAAGAACACGTAGGAGTGTCTCGATATCCGCACACTCATCGAGGGCGTCGATGACTATGATGGGCTCATAACGAAAGTAACTTGCGGCGCGCGATACCAGATCACAAAGTTTATCGAGGTGGTTGAGCGAAAGGATACCTTCGCTTTTCTCCTCGATTATCTTGTTCGAGAGGTCCCCAGGGTCGATACCGCCATCACGGAAGTGACGGAACAGCTGGGAGAGCAGGGAGCGCATCACCTCCGCAGGACTCGTCGATCGCTCGTTTCGGAAATCGCAGTAGAAGTATACTATTACTTCTTCGTCTTGTAACGTATTTTTGAGGTGCTCGATCGTGGATGCACTGCAAGAGTCAACACCAGTATCGGTATGAATAATAAATGGACTTGCATTAATACCGACTTTCCGCAACCAGCTAAGGACATGTCAATGGATGCGCGTTATCAGGTATAGCGATCCACGAAATATCAGACACCCCACCTTCGCCGTGCAACCACAGTAGTTGATTCCCGCCAACCCTCCATTTTTTATATGCATCTGTGCTGGGGAACCACATACACGTGCCTTCTTGATGCAGTATGTGTGTATCATCGTGTTTCTCTGTGCAGTTCAATGGATCAAGCCATCGTGAGACTTCGTCCAACTTTTGCTCTACCGACAAGATGTTGTTAGCAGGCCTAGGTACGAAGCACAGGCACGACACACGTACGGAGAAATTCCTTCTTATGTGTTGTTGTCATTGCTTGGTCCATATCTGACAGAGGTCCATCCTCGTCATGTTCGTACTCTGTTGCTATACTATTGAGACTGCGTTCAGAGAATAGATCCTGCCGTTTCGACATCATGACACATACGTGCTACTCTGCATCGTCTGAGTTCCCTGATGATCATCTATGATGGGAGGAGTATCAACTTGAGGTGCTTCTGATGCCTGGTGATGGAGCCTCTCACGATCCCTAGGTAGCAGAGTCAATCACACGCTCGGAAGCCTGCTGAGAACTCACCAAACGTTGGGAGTGAGCAAGAAACAAAAAATATTGTCGTGTTTATCGAAGAAGGTCACGGCTGCGGCGAGTTTGTCTTCGATCGATGTAAGAGGTCGAGCAAGGGCACGAACTTGCTCATCGGGCTTGAGCATGTCGTCCATCTCCTTCAATTTGCCCAAACATAAGCGCGGCTCTCCGCTCAACAGCCAATCGGTTATTCGTTCATCGGTGGCATAATTCTCGAGGGTGATAGCTTCAAGTATTGCGTTACAGGATGTATGAATTGTTTCCATCTGGCGGCGAAGCTTTTCAGCAATGTTGAAGCTTTGATTACTCGCTTGGTTTCTTTCATATGGCAATGCAGAGCGACGAATTCGTTGCGAGAGGGTCGAAATCTCTTCAAGAGTTCGCTCGCAGCGAACCTCCAAAGGGTTCACTGGCATAGTGTTGGAGGTTTCGTTGGTATGCAGCGAGGAAAGGGTCAAGTCAAGGTGGATAAAATCCTGTCAGTGGCACCAGCCTGCTGCCTGCAGAGTGGCCATGCCGTCACGCCTCATGGAGGGGCGGTGTAGTCCAAACAAAGTGCAACGGTGGGGCCATCGGGAATACGAAAATGTCGCGCAAACTGTTCCGCACATAATATAAAAGGCTTAGTGCAGTTTGATCCCCTTTTAGACTCGCTTACGGGTGTTTTGGCCAATGAGAGACTTGCAAAGTGTCGTCAAATGAGTACGTTATTTTTGAGCTTTGCAGATCGGCGGTTGGAAACATTTTGGACCTGTCAAATCTTGTCAGCCGTAGTAAGGTTTCGCGAGGACTGAGTATGCCTGAATTGTAAGGGTCTTCCCCATCGGACGAGGACAATACTTGATAAGCACCGGATGCGTGCTTGGTGTACCAGACAAGATTATCGCAAGTTCGTTGGTCAGACCAGTCAACGCCAGCAAAGGGCTCCGGTCGGAACGGGGGAAGCGTGGCCAGGATCTCGTTAATTTCACTTGTGAGTACTACAGAGTATATTCAACGAGTTCAAGGCCAAAGGACAAGGAGTGTGATCTAGAGCGAACGAGGACGACAGAACAAAAGAACGAACAAGGTCTCCAGTCGAGTGTACGAGTCTAGGGCTATAAGTCAGTAAGAGGGGTGAGTCCAAATAATCCAAGGTAATGAAGGTAAAAAAAAAGTTTCGCTAATCCATCACTATACTGCGACGGGCTGTTCTCCAACATCTAGTACGTCGGATTTGTAATGACAGTGACCTTGAAAATTACGGAGTTAATATGAACTACAATATCCAGCCGCGACCCTAATAGAGTCGAGGAGAATGCCATCGTAGTCGCCTCCAGCTTCCCATATCGCAAATCCTCGCAGACCAGTCTCCTTGATGTAGTTACCCTTGGCAGCAAACGATTGAGCGTTATCGAAGGATATCATGACTTCGGACGTTTCATTGTAAACGTAGGGCTGAAATAAGACCGTCAGATTGAATGTACGATGACATCAAAGTCGCGAGGCCACTCAACAGTTTGACTGCATTCGTCAAAACGGTAGTAGATACCTGGCTCTGGGTCCCCTTCCGCAGTCAAGAACGCATCAGCAACGAGAGCCCGAAAGTTGTAGGTACCACCAGGTTTCTGGAAAACTCCACAAATGTTAACGCTACCGATGTCATCCCATGTATCGCCGAGCGGCTGATTAGAAGCATTGAACTTTGGATATGCAACGAGTTCAGTCTTGGAAGAATCCACGAATGCATCGGAAGGCGGAATGCTGAAGGAGTGACCATAAGAAGCGACACCAAGTACGATCTTGTTGACTGGCATTCCAGCCGCAGTCCAGGCTTTGACAGCAGAAACGGCCGAACCTTGCTGGCTAGCGGGGGTAGCACATGTATCATTCAAAGGAGAATTAGGTCCGACAGAAGATGACCACGAGCCCCAAACGTCGTAGTTCATGATCGAAATGTAGTCGAGGACCTCAGCGAAGCCCGAAACGTCTGTGGATGGATTTCCAGAGGCATCATGGAACGGTACGATCGAAGCCGTTGCAGAGAGTGTTAATTCGGCCCCGATAGGATTGGCACGGAGTTCCTGGAGGAAGGAAAGGAAGTTCTGTGTATCATTCACGTTGATTAAATTGCACCCTATGCCCTGGTTGTTAGGATATTCCCAACTGGCAGTTGCGCGCTTAGCGCTCGTTAGCTCGGAGGAACTAAAGACGTACTCGAAATTGATACCATCCAGGTCATATTGTTCTACAAAATCAGCAACGGTCTTCACGAAGGCCGTACGGTTTTCTGGGGTTTCTACGTTGGATGAAAACCACACGCTGCCACTCCAACCCCCGACTCCAACGTGCGCAGCGACATTCTTAATCCCACTCGTGAGTCATCTATCACTTCAGTCCTGAGAATTGTATATACTCACATGTTTATGTGCTTCAGAGACAAATTCGGGGAGGAGTGATGGCTCTGATCCGTTCAAGGAAAGACTGTTAACGTTCTGGGTTGTAGAGCTGTCCAGTAATAAATAGTCAGGTACTTCTTCGTAGTAACGACTGATAGGCTTACGCAAAAGCGTAGATTAGTGTGTTGTACTTGTCCCAACTGACGTCTGAGAGCGGGAAACCCGTCGTGGCATGCCAACCTGTGTACCAGCCAGCCGTGACAGAACCCGGCGCGTTGTCGGCGCGCGAGGGCAGCGCGAGGGAATTCGCTCCCTGGAGGACGGACAGCGCTGTCAGGCAAAAGACCGCCAAAGACATGATCGCTGATCAGTTGGATTCCAAGAGTTAAAATGAGTGTAGTTTGCACCTCCTGCCACAAGCAAGGCCCCCTATTTATACCGACCTTTCATTGAGGATTCGGCGTATTATCCGCACCATGGAAACTGTTTCATTAGTATGTTTACTACCGAACTGTTTGAGGTGGAATGACCACATGTAATTGTGAACGGGGACTCATCTCAACGAAACAAAGGTTTCGAGGGTGGCAGCCGTAATACCAGTGTACTGGTAGGATGGGCACGGGCGCGGCTTGATAGGACCAACCCGTGCTAGTAACACGTAGTCTGTACCAAGATGATGCCGACGGACTAGTTAGTCTCCACAAATCAGTCTTCGAGATTAAGAGTCAGTTGGACAGACATATGCATGGTGGTAATACATACATATTTCGTTTCACCCCTGTTTGACACTACCTGCTACCCCGTTACAAATGTATAGTCTCACACTTGCAATCGGGAGTAGGATGATTGGAATCTCGGATCAAAGCTATGCTCTGCGTCTGAAACGCGTCACGATGTGTATGTGTGGCTTAGGATGTCCCAAATTTCGATTTTCGCCCCGTTTGTCTTTTTTCAGTTTCTTGTTGGCCGATTACTTCAGGAACCTTTGCATAACCTGGGCTCCGACTGATTGATTCATGAGTACTGCTCGATGAGAGCGAGGCCAAAGAATGTCCGGAAAGAGTGATTTAGTACATGATCACTGATCAGATCTTTGCTGTACGACGACTCCGTTAACTTGAATCAAATCCAGCCGCGAATCTGAGAGAGTCGAGGAAAATGTCGTGGTAGTCGCCTCCAGCTTCTCACATTCAACAAAACCTCTTTAAAGATCACTACTTCTCCTTGATGTAGTTACTCTTAGCAGCAAGCGATCGGCAAGCGTCAAGAAAGAGAGACCATGACATGTTATTGATGCTTTATCTGCAATGTTGCGACGGCACTCGAGCCTACGTTCGATGTGTGACGTGTCGAGATGTGTCAAGGATCATTAAACTGGTGTGGGGTGGGTACCAAGGACTGGTATGACGCAGAACGGCGCAGTAAGTTTCAGAAATTAATTGTTTCGGGGTTGTGGAGAGTGACTGCCAGATCGCCACGCAAATTTGCATGTCATGTAAATTCGGCCGCCGCGACGTCCGAGCTATTGATATCGTGATCACGACATTGTCTGTTCCAGAAAGCATGTAGCAACTTGCGCTTGGACAATCCAATCCTCCCAGAACTCGAAATCGCAAGGTCGACATTACTCGAAATGCAAATAAAAGTGTCTATAGTAGTAAGCGTCTCTTCCTATCCTGGCGGCACAA
Organism: Pulchroboletus neoregius; assembly: GCA_038089795.1. Classification (NCBI taxonomy): domain Eukaryota; kingdom Fungi; phylum Basidiomycota; class Agaricomycetes; order Boletales; family Boletaceae; genus Pulchroboletus; species Pulchroboletus neoregius. The sequence continues at coordinate 3,164 of JBBPLM010000037.1, read as the reverse complement.
CAAGAACCACCTCTAAACGAGAAGATGCGGACAAAAGGTATCGAGCTACTGAACGGACGCCTCAAACGGCGACAGTAGTGGTCTCAAACTCTGAGTTGGTTTCTTTCTCCACGACTTCGTCGGCAACAGGAGTGAGGCCAGTGTGTTTGGCAGCATTTTCCGCGATGCGCGATAGGCCTTCATCACCATCGAAGAGACTGAAAATAAGTCAACTCAGACTGTCAGTCAGATGAGATCAAGGGTCACGCACGCGGCAGTTTCCTCCAAGGTACGCTGAAAAAGGGAAGGGGGGCGGAATGTGATCAGCCATTCACAATGTATCTGTGACATTGACCCACGTTCTTGGTCTCGACGATAAAGACGTAGCAAAACGCCAACTCGAAACATAGCCAAAAGAGGTAGAACAACTGCACAAATTAAGATAGTCGACTCAGACTTGTTACACCCATAGTTGTGATGGAGACTTACGTAGTACTTCCACTGCAAACTAGCGGTAAACATTGTTCAGAGACATTTCGAAATGAAACCAATGGACTAGGCTTACGCTTGGAGAGCAATGGGGTTCACGTATCTTGAGGATAGCGTGAGGTGAGAGGAGATTGCGACCGTCGAGCATGAACCACACTTACTGGTTGAAAATCAAAGATAGCGAGATCATGAAGTTGAACACGATGAAGCCCTTGGCGCGGAGAGCATATGGTAGAATCTCGACGGTGTAACTACAAGGAGAGCATTGTACCAACGATGCGGAGACAATCAATGTAACGACTCACGATACAATGAGAGGCGTAAAGGCAAGCTAAAGCGAGCGGTGGACGTTAACGAGGCTCGATGATAAAATCGAAAGTACGAACATCATCTATAGGATAAGTTTAGCTATAGCCTAAGAAAATAGTGCAAGTTTACTCACAAAAGCCGTAGAATAGGACTTGAGTCATTAGAGTGAGTGCACGAACGGATTAAGCTAGGAAATACTGCACTCACAAATGAACACGACGACAGCGTGGCCAGCTGCAGTGCTGCCCGTTTGCTGATCGATAGAGAAACAAATCGTCTGAGCTGTCCAAAAGATGATCATACCTTGAAAATCTTCTGTCATCTTGTTTGTCACGAATCAAGCAATGGACCTACCGACACAGGACGTGATGAAGAGTGGACGTCTGCCTGCACGATCACAGAAGAAACCAGCACAAATAGCAACGATGAAGTTGAAAATGTTGAGGAGACCATTCTGCAACGACACAATGAGGAGACACTAGAACGAGGCCCGTACCAGACTCACGATCAGCAGCTGAGTTGTTGGGTCGGTAACTGGGACTTTCGTCAGTATAACTACCCCGACTGAAAACAAACGACTTACTTCCAATGGCAGTGAACACCTTGTTCAAGTCTAAGTTGAATAATCAACACCAACAATCTCATCAAGCATTGAGCTATCCACGTACAATAAGACCTAAGATCGAAACGCATTAGAGTTTGATCGTATCATTATTGACTCCGAGGTGAAAAATTTGACTTACACGAGACCGTTCCCAGACCACTGCGAGAAAAATGCAAGTGCGATGATGATGCGCATACGTTTCCTGTTTCCGGGGCTCTTGACCAAGCTCAGCCATCCAACATTGGCAACAACTTCGCGGTCAAGGGCAATGGCAGCCTTGATTTCCTCGAATTCATATTGCACAAGGGGGTCACATCTGAATGAATTGGGCACAGGTGAAGGAAAAACAAATAAACCTCGGGGAAGTTACGGGTGAGATCTAAAATTTGGCGGAATACTTACTCATTGCCATTCGCATGGTAATATGCCAGTATATTCAATGCGCGTTCCTCCCTAATCGTGAGATGGAGGGAAATGTATGTTTGAATTTGCACACATCCGGATAAAGTTTAAACAACACACCTCCCCTGGCTCATCAGCCAACGCGGAGACTCTGGGACAAACCAGATCATGACAACCTGTACGACAGAGGGGAGAGCCTGTAGCGCTGACGGAATTCTCCAAGCCCAACTTGACTGGATCGTGAATGTCCCATAAGTCTTCAAATGAACCTTGTAAGAAGGGGAACATCGACTATTTAGAACACTCACAGTCCAAGCAGCACTGTTTATGATTAAAATTTGATAAATTGCCGTAAGCCCAAAGTAGGTTTGGTTCCCTTACATGATGCTCCCGAGATACCTAAAGTAAATCGAGTCAGTAATGCTAACCTCCTATATCCAAAAATATGTACGAACCAAAGAGTGTTGTACATTGAAGTAGCTTGACCACGGTGAGAAGGGTACGCCACCTCGGTGACGAGTAGTGGAGCAGATGATGCGGCAAAAGTCAAGCCGAACCCGATCAAGAACCTTGGAGGACGGATGAGGCCAAGAACGGTGAACAAGTGTGTTGCGAAGTCTCATACCGAGCGCCGATGAACATCTGCACTGATTGACTTGCTGTTTGAATGACTGTCGCAGCGATCATCAAACATGCACCAAAGATAATGGGGAATTTCCGCCCGAGTCCGTCCGTCATGTACGGCGCAAACGGGTATGCGCACAATGACCCAATGCTCTTTGAAGACGAAGCTCAATTACTCTCTATACCCTAAACGTGAAGTTGACTGACTTGTATGGCATTTAGTAAACCAAGCTAAGCTTGCGGTGAGTACAACACTCTACACCATGGTGATTAACACTACTAACCTTTGAACCAGAGGGGTAACCGAACGCAGAATTCCATTGAGTCAATGATTGTAAGCCGTCTTCAATACGTCAAATTCATGATCCTCGCTGCTAGCCCATATACTTACTCATCATACTTCCATCATAGCCATTAGTGGAGGACGTTATCAACCTGCTGTAAGGTCAGATACTAATACTAATTCACTGTTCTCTGATTCATACACACATGATAGCGATCCAGAAGTTAAGGAGAAGAAGACCTATGATGGATGTCAGGCGCAAATCTCATTTATACACGCAGCTTAACGACGTACGTGTGTTTTTGTACCATGGCCGAGGGTCAAGGAGATGGGCATAGGCTGCGGCGCCTTCAGCGACTACAGCAGGACCGGCACCCATTACTCAAATCAAAAGAGGTAGGGATGTTGAGAACGGCGAAGCGAGGACGCGATCGACCGTCTTTATTCGAAGCAGCTCCCTTGTGCAAGCTTTTT
>JBBPLM010000036.1:32917-71543 GCA_038089795.1 Pulchroboletus neoregius | reverse complement strand
TGATACGCGGATACACCTCGGTGGTGCAATATATTCTTTCGCGTAATGTTACACTCCCTCCAACGTTCGGCATCTTGTCCAAAATGTTACAGCAACAGTGCGGTCCTCAGATGATCCAATTACTAGCGCGCAAATGCGCTAATGACCTCGTCGTTATGTCCGAGTCCCAATGGGATACTCTGCTTCAGCTTGTCCACGCTTCATACACCGGAGTACATCGGGGATGGGTCGTCAAAATCCTTGACGATGCACGCAAATAATTTTGTAGGTGTTGGAAATCTTACGCTACCGAATGGATGTGGTGCTCATATTTTTTATCTGCGTTGTAACCACAGCCTTTTCTTGTCTATCGCCATGACCTATCACGACATCTGAGATTTCTGCTGACGCCGCGTTACCAAAAGCGTTACCGGCAAAGGCAAACCTATGTACGGTAAGTTCGAGACTTGGACGTCGGTACTTTCAGTAGTGATCTTATCAAAGTGACAGCAATAAAATAATATACAAGAATGTTGTCGAACTACATGAATACGATTGGAAAGCATGAAGGATAGCATTGATCCGGAATAGAATGTAGATAGATCCAAGTCCCAGCCAATCTAGAACACTGCTTAGAAGAGCCCCCAAATCAAGTTAGGTCTTCGTTCAGACGACTTCCCCTCAGCTCTATTTCGCACCGCGACCCTCTTCTCCAACTCCCACCTCACAAGCTCGCTTTTCAGCTTTTCAATCCGCACTTCGTGAACCGGATGCGAGGCTCCCATGATCGGCCTGGCGGGGTTCCAGCTGTCTAGAGGCGCGTCAGAACGTTTAGCGGAGGAACACTTGGCCGATTTAGGCGCGTCCTCTCTGCTTTCCCAAAACGCGACGGCTTTCCGGGCATCGAACCCAGCGTGAGCGAGGAGTCTCGCAGAAACAACGTCGGCTTCGATCTCCTGTTTTACGCTCGTGCAATACTCCCCGAGCTCCGTTAGATGCCCGGAGCCAACTTTGCCCATCTGCGCGATGGCGTCGTTGAAAAAGGGCCCGAAGAGCATTGTCACCGGAAACATCAGTGTCCTAACCATGTCGGCAACCATGGAAATAATAGCTGGCATAATGATGGTTGCCGAGGACAGTGTTTCAATGTGATGAGAGAGCACCAGATGGGCGACCTCATGGGCGAGGAGAATGGCTAGCTCTGTAGTTTGCTCTTCGGTCGGAATAGGGTGTGATGGAGTCATCGGAGACATCGGCGGTACGCCCAAGAGGGAGCCGAACAGGTAGGAAAGCCAGGAAGACTCCCGGGGGCGGGGTGTGACGGAGGTGGGATGGGAGGTACTTTGTACTGGGGCCTTTGAAAGGATGTCATCAAGGAACCCAGAATAGACGACAATACCACAAGCACCATCGGGTCCGAATCCATAAGAGAACGCATTTGCTGCGTCGGGCCTGTCTGCGACAAGCAACGAATACGGAGGACCAGCTATGACGTGCGCAGATGACGTCGACTTGCGACCACACAACGTCTCGCAGAACTGCCTCATGCAGTCTGTGGCACGTGGGCGAGGTCTCAGTGGGTATTCGGCGGGCGGTGGCAGAGGTGGCTCGTCTGGCCCGACGTCTAACCAGCGTGTATTCAGCTCGTGCTCGTGCTGTAGTATGGGGATGACACCCTCAAGGCGGTGTAGGGTGTCCTGAACCCACTGATAACGCCAATCATGGGCAGGAATTAGCTTTGCAGAGCCTTCGTGGGAGAGGATGTCTGTGACTGCTTGGTGCCACTTGGGACCGGCGAGCTGAGCGGCGATCTCGTCTTCTTCTTCCGGCGAAAGAACGATCAATCGCCATCTAGACGAGTGATTAGTGGGGGATATTGACCTAGAGTTGCACGCACCGTCCTGTGAGAGGGGTCCGTTCGACACTTGCCAAGATACCGAGCCATAACAAGGCAGCGGGGATAAATAAGAGTGCGTGGATGAACAATGTGCGTGAACGAAGACGATAAAGGAGCGCGGCTTTCTTTTCCTCAGAAATGGGCATGCCTGGGTGAAAGTGATCGTGGTGCTTGATGAGTTTTTTTGTCCAACGGTTTTTAAACATGATTAAAGGAACCAAGGTGAGGGCTATTCGTCCTGCAGTGCGTGCGAATTCTATCATCGTGGACGCCTGAATGGACATCAGATATCGACTCATCATAGAAAGGTAGTCGTCACCTTGATGGCACCGAGAAGCACTGGCACGGGTAGGGCCTGTCTCCCCTGCGTCGAATGAAACCAAGCAGCATTCAGAGACGTGTAGGATGTTTCTCGCCTTCTGCGGAGACTAGGTTGCGTCAAGAGACCTCCACCGGGTTGCCATATTGAAGGCAAGTAACATATGTGCCTGGAGAGAAAGTTTGGGGTACGTCTTGTCGTTTGAAGGGCGTACGGTGTGAGTATAGTTCGATAGGCCAAAGATGCTCGTACTGGGGCACGCAACATTTTGCATCTCAAACCAAGACGCTGTTGAAACGCAGTGAGGGTCGATCGCTAAACGGGTCAAATGTCGGTACCGGCGCGTCGACAAGACTGATGCGGCTACGGCGGTGGCTGTGTCATTGCGGAGATGTCATGCACAGCCTTTTCTACCCTGGAACCCTGCGTGGAAGAAGGAATACGGTAAGTTGGAAAGTATCATAGTGTCGTACTAAATCGTTGCAGGAAATTTGCTGCATGTGGGTCAAAATGTCATCTCAAACTCAGAAAAGATGGCGGCCCAGTTATTTCGGCCTATCTAATGTATCCTTTCTCATCAATATCAAGCCGACCGGGCAATTCCAAGGTATAAAAGACAAATGTAGACTCCTCAGGAGGCTTTTCTAGCATGTTCTTGGTACAGAACCTGAAGCACGCAACCGAGAGCTATACTTGAGACGTCTTACAAACTTGCTGGACGCCCCTTCCTTATCCTGATAGCGATGATCTAGTTACGTAGCCTTGCATATGGCTATGAAACGGCAGCTAGGAATGATTCCCATTTATTTGGTTTGTAGAGCTCGTCACCTTCCACTCACTCATTCTTACAATCCCTCTCGGTACAGCCCAGGCGGGACTCGATTCTTTCATTGGGGGTAGGCCACCCCATTTTGATGACATCCATACGTGGGTGCCATCCTTCGTGAACTCGTCAGGGATAATCATAGGCCAAGATAAGGACAATTCTCACCGACGAGTCGACGCCCCTAAGTCCGTCCCGAGAGCCTCGTTCGTGTTCAAAGAGGACAAGCCCAGGGATAGGCTGCCAATGCATCTGTGAGCATCGTCTTTTGATTTTGTTGCTCATCGCATTCAACGTCTGCTCAGGGAGGCGTTCGTGTGGACAGCTATCGTATCCGTCCTTGCTATCTTCCGGCGAAAGGCAGTTTACGACTGTACGTGATCATGAATGAGACTCCTCAAACTGATGGTACACTTTTTTCTTTCGATCAGCCTTTTCCTTGCTGGTTTGCCAGTCGTTCCGTTGACATCCATGAATCTGTATGAGTGTTTATAAGGCATCGCCTTGCAGCCTCTGACCTTGTGTTGTTGAAAGCTTTTCAAGAGCTTTCGCTCATCGAAACTGCGTGCTTGATTCGTGTTCCAATCAAAAAAAAGTCCGCCATCGTCAGATGACCCTACTGATACACTGTAAGCAGCTAGATCTACGAATAGATGTAACGACCCGAAAACAAAAATTTGTCCGAGAAAATGATCCTCCAGCTCGCCTAGGAGATGAAAGTAGCCTCGTTGAACAAAAGGCCCTCGATCTCTAAGCCATCCGACAACCCGGGAATGACATTGTCCTGACCACGCACGACCAACTTGGCTTTATTTTGCCACTAAGCGATGGATCAGCGAATGCCGCGATACCACGAACGCATTGATACCGACCTGGTAGATGTAGGGTTTTGTCCCTGCAACATAATTGACCATCGTTTTGATCACATAAGGAATCTCTGCCAACACGTCCACTTTCTCTATCAGACCCCTTGGATGAGCGAGGTCGCCCACGTCAACATTGAGCGAAGCAGAGATGGTGTCCTGAGGAACGGTGATTATCGACGGCCCCGCCCATCGAAACTCGAGCGCGGTCGGCTTCCTGTAACCCGTATCGGCATCCTGCACAGGCTCCACATGGGTCACGCGAGAGATGACGGGGGCCGACTCCTCGGGGACTTCATCGGGCCACTTGGTCTCCGCAGTCACGACGGCCAACTTGCCACCCAGCACGAGCGAGCCCACGTTGACGGTCACCCCGCCAGACCCGGTGCCATACCTACCATGGGCATCGAGCGTGGTGAACTCCATCTGAATGGCAGAGACGCCCCCGTGGGCGCGGCTCTGGAAATTGACAAAGTTCCATCGGGAGGCGACGAGGTTTGGACGCATGCCTTGGATGGCGTGGACCAACATGCCGATGCCGTTGATGGCGCTGGCTTGGCCTTTGCGGATGATATGACCGCTTGCGACGGTGTGAGGCCAGAAACGATGAACGACGTATCCCTCTGGTTTGTTCACGTCCGGACCATAGTAAGAGAACCCTCCTTTGGGACCCTGGCCGACTTTGAAACCGGGTACCGAGGTGGGACGGGAAACGTCGAGGGAGATCTGAAGGTCGTCTGACAAGTTGGCGCGGATGACGTATTTCTCTGGGTAGGACGGGTCTGTGGAGGGTTTGCATGTGATGGAAAACTGATCTGCCTTGCACGAGCGCTTGTCTAGACCTGGGGGAGGGGTGACGAAGTTGGTGACATTGATAGAACGCCAGGTCGTTTCCCTAGTGTTTGGATTGTGTATCTTGCATGTGAACTGGATGGTTGGGTACCACAAACTAAGTGTTTGGGGTTGGTCACCCCATCAGAGGTTAAACGGATGACAAGACGAACCCGATAGAGGAGTGAATGACTTGACACATGATGATGGTGTCATCCTCGAGGAAATGGTAAAATGTTTGTGTTTCTGTGACAAAACCACCTGAACATGCCCATTCCAAGTCGGTTGGCTGAAGATCGCCAAACAATTCCGAGGGAGAGGTTTTGAGTTCAAAGCCTGAGACTGGATGGAAGTTGGGTGCCTTTGGATTGTCTGTGGACGAGTTGCTGAAACGCTATTGAAAATCGGACATCGGTGTATGAGAGTATACTTACAAGAGTGCGGCGAACATGATGGATCGAATGAAAGAAGCCCTGGAATGTCTGACAGACTTGACTATCCCCCCTCGGCTCACTTCTTCTCGGAAGATCCCGATCGTGACGCCACAGTCACTCTAGGATTACTTTTCACCGACTACACCGACACTGATCGTTTAGAACGCGGTCAAGATCCAAGTGAATAACCCATGAGCGGACATGAGAAACGGTCATGTCAGTGATCTCATCCGTTCGAGCTTGCATCCTCCATCGCAAAAGTCACTCTTTCTTTGCGATCCTTTTTGGACGTTGTCGCCGCTGTCGTGTGCTCAAACGAGGGTAGCCACCCAATCCGCACTATTTCAAAACAGGAGTTCCCTTCTTCTTTTCGTGAGAGAGAGACAATGAAAAGAAGTTCCGGTATGATCCGATTGAACCGACGGGGGAACTAGTACGGACGTGTGCTTGCCATCTGCCTGGCGTCATCGATCATATTGTTGATCTTGGTAAGACATATACATGATGCATAAATGCTAACCTTTGTTGCCTGAACCCGATGGTGGTCCATCAGCGGTGTTACGTGAACGACGGTCGTTTTTTTTTTTTTTTTTTTTTTTGCTAGGAGAGGCAAGTCGAACACGAGGAGGAGACGTATTATGTACGTGCTGCGGATCTGCCACAGTGCGGGTTGCGGCAGGGAGATACGCAGGTCCTTCCGTTGGGAGCATCACCTAAATCGGAACCGAATTGGAGGCGCAACTTGAACGGGGACACGAGGATTGTAGACGGATGGACCATTCGCTGAGCACTCTCTTCACTTGACCCATTAGGATTCAGTGGCGTGTGATGCGATCAAGAGGGTCGTCCCTATCGTAGAAATCCCCGTGCGGCGTGGGTGCTGTAAAGATCGGTCCCTTGATCGCGAACCGCTGTTTAGTTTACACGAAATGACACGTGTGGTTCGTCAGCAAAACTGGGGTAGTTATCGCCTTGTCGCCGATATCGCGCATCAAGGAGCCAATGACTTGACGGATGAACACGATATAGATACAGAAATCTCAAGCATTTGGAGAGAAAGAAGAGTTTAACAAAAGGTGGATGCGACATGACAAGTGCTCAAACGACCTCCGTGGCATCGTTGTGGGGTGGTATGGGTTCCGGGCTAGCTTGATCGAGCAAGGGAATGATGTTCTCAAAGGCTGTCATGCTCCTGCCATCTGCGAACAAACCCATTCGGAGTTCGTACGCCAAGGAAGAGATGGAACTGGCGCTGCGAAGGTGGCTAATGTTTACATTCTCTAGTTTGGTGAGAGGAGTCGAAAAATGCTTGGTGGCCCGAGAGCTGTGAGTAAGGGCATTGGACCTCGTGACGGAAGTGAAGGTTTCGCGTCGCTTGGGGGGCGTTTGGGTGACGAGGGTCGGACGGTTTTCATCAGAGACTTGATTCAACCTGGGGACACTGGTCGGGTCATCCCTCGTATCGACGTTGTCGACCTCGTCGAGATTGGCGAACACGGATATGCCGAAAGCGTCGAGAGCGGAAGAAGAGGACAAGGAGACAGTAGACATTCTCGAAAAGGTGAGTGACGACAACATGGCTGTTCTAGCAGAGTCGTCCAGGGAGTGATCGTCCAGAGGGCCGGTAGCGTTCATGAGTATTCCGTCGACGGACATCCAGACGTCTTTGGAGGACATTCTTCCGATTGGACTCCATGGAGAGGGGAGACGGACCATGTCGGGTACGTTGACGGGTGAGCCTAGGAAGCCACGTCGATCAGCGAGGGAAATGACTTGCAAACTTCCGTCGGACATTGTTGTAGGAGATATTGGGCTGCGATCAAGTGGAAGTATTACCGGAGAGGAGGACGGCGACCTGGGTGAGTCTGGAAAAGGAGGAGTAGCGAAAATGGCCGAGAGTGAAATGTTGGGAAATGGAGTTGGGGGAGGGTGAAAGATTCGTTCGGGTGAATGCGTGTAAGACTCGCATACTGCGGCAGGTTTCAGGGGTGTCGGTTCTTTTACCCTGGAAGTAACGGGAATTGGAAGTTGAGCTGATGATTCCCTGTGAAAAATATGACCTAGAAAGCGTATGAACGAGGACCAGAGTGCGACGAGAAAAGACATGGTGAAAGGAGAGAAAGACGAGCGTGGAGGCTAACATTTTAGAGAAATTTCGAAGAGGACTAGTAAACCTCGCGATTGTTGCGTGTCCCGCCGACCAATAAAATAATACCGGACGTGTACAACTCGAACAGCCAAAGTAACTTGCCAAATGCTCTTTCCCAGTGACACCCATCAACCCGACAACGACCCTCCTCCTCCTCCTCCTCCTCCTCACTCTGACTCTGGTTTTAGCTTCTCTTCTAGCTCTTCCAGCGAGGTCAGTCTTCACCTCGTCCTATTACCCACCGTCGCATAGATCTTCTTTCTAGATCATGGGCACACCCTTTGATCTCGGCGCTCAGCGTTTCGAATACCCTTTCCCCCAAGCCCAGGGCTCCCCAACCGACTCTTTCTTACCCTCCATCGCACCCCATTCCCATTCACACCCCCAATCACCTCCTTGGCCCATCCACATCTCAAAGTCTTTCCCTCTCACACCACCCCCGCACGGAAAACTCAAGGCACATCCAAAACTACGCTCCGTCAACGCCCGTGAACCCCCCGTCCCACCAGGTCTCGTAAAGAGGCGAAGTCGCATCGCAGGCCTTCATCAGTCTTCTTCCGAAGAACCAAGCGACAGAAGCGATGTCAGCGACGACATCGCCCGTGCTCAATCCTCCGCCTTGAATTTCACAAACCCAGTCCCGCGACATCCCCTCCATCCATCAGAGATGAAACAAGCTCCCTCGTTTCCCATCGCGTCCTTCGATCGACCTAGCGTCGAGGTCCCAGCAGTGCCGGTCACGGACGCTGGTTCAGCAGAGGTCCCTCCGCGTCCACAGGTTGTGAGTGCCTCTGCTTACAATACCTCAAATCCGACATAGCGACCCGTCTATGTCCTCTCTTTCTTCACGATCAACTGACCAATCATGCTTACCAACTCAACTCGCAACCGTTACTTAGCTGCAGCGCGAGATGGAATCAAACCGTGTGCATGAGCAGATTCACTCCTTTACAGTCTATTGTAGGATAGTTGCAAGCCAACGTGAGTCATACCTCCTTGTCATGGCGACGACGTCCTTGACCCATCCTTGGTCCAGTGTGTCATTGGATTTTCTATTTTCTTGGATGGTTCTCGAGGGCCTAACAGGAGGTCAATGTGATTTTTGTACAAAGTAGGTCGGTTTGCGGTCGCGAGGAGATGGGCTGATCCACCTGTCAGACGTTTGCATCTCGCTTGCACGTCCACACCAGCTGTATCTATTTCACTGCACATCAGATTCCCATGCACGCCTGCACCACATTCATCTGTATAAATGAAAAAAGGAACACAGTACCCTTTCTTCTTGATCACATCATATATGCTTTACACCCACTCATACGTCTTCTATGCAATCTACGATACCGTCCTATTTTACTCACAGACTGAAGTCGCATCGATCCCACACACACGTTGTTTTCATTCATGTATTCCTCGGCCCCCGCATACAAATAATGCATGTATCACTACCACTGCCAGAAGCTCACCGCCTTGGCCTCGAGCTCACCACGCTGTCCCGGATCCTGTGCATCGCTTCGTGAGGGCGCTGGGCGTGTCACTGCGGAGCACCGCCGTCGACCATCCTTGACAACGAGACGAGTATATAACTAGCGGCCAGAGATTGCCAATGGATTTCAAGTTCCAACCATGACCCAATACCCCGACGAGAAAGAGAAAGGCCGCTCCGACTGGGTTGAACCAGCCCAGGATCCTCCCTACGCCTATACCTCTCGCGATGGCGCACCACCCCCACTTCCCCCGCCCGATTACGGGTACGTCGTGAGCCATCCAGAGGGCAAATCGGCGGGCCCTCATGAGGCGGTGCTTCCCAGTGGGGACATCTACGGTGCGAGCGCGCCCGAGCTCGATGCTGGCCCGTCGTCGTCCTCCGCCCAGGACGGCAAACAAGGAGGGATCATGATGTCCCTCGGCAGCTTTTTTGGCAACAAGGGCACTCCACCAATGTGGAATCGTCAAGCCCCGTCCCAGCTCCCGTACAACGCCTTTCCACCCATGTGTCTGATCTCGAACGGCAAGGATCTGAGCAGCGGGTTCCCAGAGCTGCCACCTCCGTGTCAGCTGAATCCGCACCCGTTTGCGACGCATGACGTGGCCGAAGAGGACTGGAAACGGTACGTCCATGTAGATCACGAGACAGGTTTGAGCTGATCGTGTTCGTCCTAGGTTTTTGGCAGACGTCAAAAGGGCAGGATCGCTCTCTCCCCAACAGCGTATCAAATCCAATGTCATCCCGTTGGTCACCGGGATGAGTCTCGTTAGTGCGTCATGATCCTTGTTCATCCGACGCGTGACTGATCGGTCATCCCAGCCGGTTTCATGGCGACGTTTGCGATTGAGAAACGGATGAAGTACAAGAACCGCGGTGCGGCGGGCGATCTCGTCGATCACTGGAACCACGTTGGTATCCTATCGTCTTTGACCTCGGTCGTCGCTTACGGTTTTGGTAGTACTTTTTTGGACCTAGACGGATGGAGGTGGTGCTTTCTCAGGCTTCTGAGCGTTTGAGTGGTAAACTCGGTGCTGCGCCTGTCGGGGATCGCAACCAGGAACGCATGGCGAATAGGTTGCGCAAGCGTGGTGATGACAGTTCGTCTGATGACTCGTCCGAGGATGAGGACGACTACGGGCGCGGGCACGGAAATAATCACGGTTCCATGCTGTCAGACAGGCAAGGACGCCGTGCTGCGAGAAGGGAGAGACGTGATGCGAGACGGGCGAGGCGGTCTGAGCGACGTGACCGGAAAGCGCGTGGAGAAGACAAGGAGCCATACCAGCTGTTTATCACTGCCATTTAATCTGTTGTAAACTTTTTTTTTGAATGTCAGTTCCGCATGGTTAAGGAGGAGGTGGTGGTACGAGAATGAAGATGAGACTAGCGTCGCGTTCACCCCGTCGTCGTACCGTCATGGCACGTCTTCGAAGGGATACTCTCCCCCTCGTCGTCGTCGCTCCTCCACTTCGCATATTCGCAACCGGCGCCGTATTTCTCACTCATTCCCTCGTACTCCCAACCCATCCAATCCCTGCTTCCGTCTCGCGCGCACAATCGGTATTCACATCTCGCGGTGGTGCTGCTGCCCATGTACTCGCTCTCCTCGCTCAGCTCGCCGCTACCGTCCCCGATTTGGGTGTCATCGAGCCCATGCTCATCGCCTCCCTCGGCGGAAACCCAGACGCCACCCGTCTTCGCGACGCCCTCGAAACCGTCGGCATACGCACAAAATACTGCAAAATATGGCCCGGCCTCGGCGTGCCCTCTGCCTGGGTCGTACACGCCCGCGACACGGACACGCGGACGGTCATAAATCATAACCCCCTCCCCGAGGTCTCGCATGACGATTTCATCGCCCTCCTCGGGCCTCTCCTCGCACCCGAAAATTATGTCGGCTTCACCCTCCCCCAACCGCCCCAAATCACCCCACCCATCGCTAGAGAACAGCAGTCCCCGTCCCCCGTCCCCATGTTCCCAAACACCCTCGTATCGTCCGCACCCCGTCCATCCATGTCCTCCCGTCCAAACACCGCACCATCCACGCACAACGCGTCCCCTTCTGCCCCCCACATCCACAGGATCCCCAGTCCTAATCCGAATTCACCCGCCCCGTTCGACTGGCTTCATCTCGAGGGTCGAAGTGTGCGCACGACCATCGCAAATCTCGTCGGCGTAGACGGCCTCGCACGCGAACGCAAATGGCGCTCTCACTGCGTCATCTCCGTCGACTTGGGTCGTCGCGCCCGCGACGGCGTCGAAGTGGTCCGTCCTCACACCACACCTCCTCGAGAGAGACTAACGCACCGCTCTACAGCTCATTCCACACGCGGACGTCATCTTTCTCACCACCACTACCTTTGCCTCCCTCTCTAGCCCAGCTCATCCCGGTCTTCCCTCCCCGATCTCTCCCGGATCCGTCCCTAGCCCCCGTGCGATCCTCCTCTCGCTCGCACGTCATGCCCCCTCCCATGCCCTCCTCGTACTCAACGCCGGTCGCGACGGTGCAGCCCTTCTCAGCCTCCCCACCAGCGAATACCTCCAAAGCTCCGGCTGGACCCAACTCACATCCACCCGTCCCAACCTCCACCGCCCCGTTGCCCGTTCCGCCGGACACGGACACAGCGTCTCCAACGCGACCTCGAATGGCACCCATGCGACACACCACTGGGACGGCGTCGAGAGCGTGCGGTCGGGGTCTGAGTTCTGGGCTGGGGGTGGACCTACTGATGGGTCGTTTACGTCCCAGGACAGTGCGTATACCCAGCGCGTGGACGAGCGGCCGCGACCGAGCATGGAGTCGTTTCATCCGATGGACGATGACGAGGAGGACGAGGAGGAGCATGGGGAAGGGGGTGGCGAGGATGGTCGACAGACGCCCCAGCCCGAGGCCCGTGCGCAGGAGGAAGAAAAGGAGCTGGATGAGGAAGGGGCACATGCGGCGTTTGTCGCTGGGATGATATGGGCGCTGAGTAGACGCGTCTTGCCTGGCCCGCCGTACGTGCCTGGTCTTGGACCCGATGGGGAGACAAAAGGAAAGGACGGGGTTGCTGATGTGGGTATTCGGTGGCGGTTGGACGAGTGTTTGAGGTGCGTCTTTGCATTGTGTTTGGGAATCGGTGTTGATGGCGCGACTAGGTTTGCTACCGAGCTTGCGTGTCGGAAAGCGCACGTCAGGGCTGATGACGTCGGTATGGCCAGCGTGGCGTCGTCTTCTGGACATGTCAAGGAACGCAACGAGTGGGATGGGCTTGGAGAGGCGATGCGGATGGCTGGGTGGTTCGATTGAGTCGGTTCAAGGTGACGAATTTACGCCGTCGTGATGTCTTATTTTACCCCCCCACGAGGTTTTAGTGCATGGATGCTCGTATATCACTTGTCACGGATGCTATGCAATGATGTTTTCATCCTCTTCGCGATATTTTAATTCACAGGGGGTACACAATATAAATACACGGTAAAGCGATTCTTTTCTCGACGAACAGTTTCAGACACGCGATCCGTACACATCTTTGGGCTCGACACCGGCCTGGCCCTTGCGCGCGTTGGCTTGTGCCCATCTGAGCAGGCGATCAGTATGTGTGAATTCAGGACGGGAGCAGAGCCGTACTTTTTGATTCGGATACTCTCGATCTGGATGAACCCTGTCGTGTCGGTCGGCTCGAATCCGCCCAGTTCGTCCATGGACGACTGCTGCTCGTCGTACAGACCCTATGTTGCGTGTCAAACCCAGCGTGTCGCGGCGACAAACACGCGATCTCACCTCGTCCGAGTACCGCCCCTCGACGATCACGTTCCCCTTGAGCAGCTTCAAACGGACGACCCCATTCACGGTCCGCTGACTGGCTGGAATCGCGCTCGTCACAAACTCACGCTCGGGCGTGAAAAAGTGGCCATTGTAGAGAATCCGACTGAGCTCGACCGTGATGAACTGGTCGCGGAGCGCACGGACGTTGCGATCGAGGGTGAGACCCTCGAGATCGACGTGTGCCACGCGCAGGATGGTCGCGCCGGGGGATTCGTAGCACCCGCGGGATTTGACGCCGATGAAGCGGTTCTCGACGATGTCGATCCGTCCGATACCGTGTTTTCTGGCAAGCGCGTTGAGCTCGAGGAAGATGTCGACGGCGTCGGTGTACGATTTGTCGTTGGCGATGACCTTGACGGGGAGACCGGCCTTGAACTCGATGGTGATACGATCGGGTTCAGAGGGGGCTTGTTCGATGGACTGCGTCAGTTTCCACATGTCTACAGGGGGGGTCGTGTTGGGATCCTCGAGGATGCCGGCTTCGTAGGAGATGTGGAATAGGTTTTCGTCCGTGGACCAGGGCTTGGCGGCGGTTTGCTGGACGGGGATGTTCTTTTCGGCAGCATATGCGAGGAGGGCCTGACGACCGGGAAAACGGTTGTAGAACACTGGTGGGCGGCGGGTGAGGATGTGGATTGAGGTGGAGCGGGGAACGTACCGGGGAGACGCCATGGAGCGATGACTTTGATGTCCGGTTTGAGACCGTAAAAGGCGAGCTCGAAACGGACTTGGTCGTTTCCTTTACCGGTGCAACCGTGTGCGACGTAGCTGCGGGACAGATCGGTGAGGCAGCGAGTCACGGAGGGGGCTGTCGCTTGCTTACTCGCATCCTTCCCTCTCCGCGGCAGCGATCATGCCGCGGGCGATGACGGGGCGGGCCAGCGAGGTACCGAGCAAGTATACGTTCTATGCGTGAACGGATCAGAGATTGCGATGGGTGTCGTAGAAAGATGCGCACCTCATAGATGCAATTGGCTTGGACAGCAGGGTAAATCAATTCAGTGACAAACTCGCGTCTCATGTCCTTTTTTCTGAATCAGAGTCTGGCTCGATTTAGGTGAACAGATCGATCGTACCTCTTTGAAGAACTTGGTGGCCCCGGACGTCAAGGCCTTTTGTTCGGCAGCAGCAAAGTCCTGTGTACGACTTGTGAGCGCGTGGGGGGATGAGGGGGTGGGGATGTGTACTCGCTTCTTCTTGACCGACGTCAGCCATGAAGGCGTATACTTGGTATCCCTGCTCGACGAGCCATGCGAGGATGCAAGAGGTATCTAATAATCCGTCGATCAGGGGGTTCAAGATACGATGGACGATCGCAAGATCGACGTACCGAGACCACCAGAATACGCCAACAACACGCGACCCGATTTCGTGGATGCCATTGTTTTCTAAGCGACGAGGGGAGGATGAGAGGAGAGACAAAGGAAATGTGACTTTGGGGTATTTAAATTAAGTCAAATCGGAGTCGGAGCAGCGATTGATTTCATGATGGATCTACGCGGTCTCCATGAGAACGTCACTTGAAGGTTGTTCGGCCGACTACATCGATGCTGGTATACCACTCCAAGTCTTTAGGATCATCGCTTTGGGTATGGGCGTTGGATCGTGCAAGTATGGCACTAGCATCATCGTCTACGTTCCAGGGGTTAGTCGACCACATTCTGTGGTATCTCCGACGTTTCAGAATCGTGTACTTTCCGCGCTGTTTGGCGTGTCGTTTTGTTGGTGATGGGACAATGTATGGCTTGCGTTGCGACGTCTAAAAGGCGTGCTGTCCTCAAAGCTCAGCTACTTCCGAGGTCATGTCGCCGATTGTGTCGTGAAAGATCCAAAAGTGGACAAGCGAACGAGTTGTTTACCAGCAGCCTTGAAAACAAACAACCGCCTGATCTTGGGTATGGTCGTTATGGGTCGTGCCAGGACGAAGCAAAAAAAGGCTGCTCGTACCACATCGGATTCAGCGACAACTTCTTCATCGCCCTCTATCTCCTCGCTGCTCACGAAAGCACAGGACCTCATCGTCCAGTGTGACTATCCCCTCGCTCGCAAATTCACAGAGCGCGTACTCGCCAGGGAGGATGCCATTCCCGCAGAAAAGAACCAGGCAAAGGAGATGCTCGCCGTCACCCTCTTGGAGATCGGGGACGTCGATGATGCAAAGCAAGTACGTCGACGTTTTACGCCGGCAACCGAAATCCACTGAGATGCGCCGCTAGATCTTTCTTACCCTCGTTCCACCTCATCCGGAGGCTCCGTCACCTCCACCCCCATCTGCATATCTGTACCTTGCACAGCTCACCGACGACGACCCGCACACTGCCCTCGCGCACTACCAATCTGCGATCGATCTCCTTCAGACCCAACTCAAAGGAAAATCCATCTCGACCGGAAATGCAGCCGAAGAAGACGACACCGAAATCAAGGGCAACATCGTCCGTGCTTATCTCGGCATGGTAGAGATCTGGATGGATCCAGAGTACGATCTATGGCAAGCACCCCCTCTCCTCTCCTCGATCATCCATCTCTGATGTAGTCCGTAGCGTCGACCCCATCGCCTCGAGCACGTGTGATACCCTCCTCTCCCACGCTCTCCAGATCGATCCTCAAAACTTGGAAGCACTCCAGACCCTCGCCAGCGTGCGTCTGTCACAGGAAAAACCAGAGGAGGCCCTCCTGGCTCTCCGGACGTTCCCACCACCACCCGTACAAGACTCGGCTGAATCCACAGCCGATCCACGGTCTCATGCACTCCTCTTGCTCAACGCGTTACCTATCCAGACACGCATCGCGCGTGCGAAGCTGCTTTTAGAGTGTGATGCTTACCCAGATGCCCTAGCCCTCCTCGAGGGCGTGCTCGCCACAGACGATGACAACATCGAGGGGTGGTACCTCATGGGTTGGGCCTGGTGGTTATTGGCGGAGCGCAAAAAAGATGGGGACGTCTCTGCTACCGCCGAACTAGGCGAAGACGGACGACAGTTGGAGTGGCAGGATATGGCTAGGGATGCTCGGGATTGTTTGGAAACCTGTCAGACGGTGGGTCTTCTCTCCCTTGATTTTCTTGCCATTGGAATGGACGTGTTATCTCTCGTAGCTGCACGCTTCCCAGGGGCACCCAGACATACCGCTGCTTGAACACGTCAAGGAGCTTATCGGAATTTTGGATGCACTTGGCATTCAGCCGTCCCTAGCAGAGGACGATGGGAGTGACGAGGGGTGGGAAGAGGTCAGTGATGATGACGAGGACGAGGATATAGAAATGTCGTAGCAAAAGTATCTTAATGCCCCTTGCATGGTCCAGGCGAGGTGAGATGAGAGTTAGAGTAAAGGGTTACCGTCCGAACAAAAACCTAACCCCACTTTGGCGATTAGCTGGATCTATTCTATATTTTGTACCCGAGCAAAATCGTTCCTCTCATGCATTCCAATCTTATTGATGGGGTTCAACCAATATCATATATTTTATTACTTGTAACATTCGACAAGATCACCACTGAAGTAGTACTAGACATTGTAAGGTCGGTGTGTAGCAGTTTCGATCAACACGCAGCTTCGATAAAAAAAAACGCAACCGGCAACTACGAAAACAAAAGTGTGTCCATTTCCCAGACGAGTGGAGGTCATACTGATAGATTGGAAAAGACACATAAGTTATCATGCTGTAGATGAAAAACACACGAGTACCACACCGACCCGGCAGAGTAAGATTCTGATACCTACCAAGTTAGTCCGCTCATTCGAGTCTCGGCTTCTTCGCAACATGGATGGGTGTCTCATCCGTGGGACTCGGACACCTTCTCCTTGCCTTGGATGAAGTACCAAGCATTTCAATCACCTACTGGCAGTCTTCTCCCAGTTGGATCCAGACGTAGTGACATGGCCATTAGCACCTTTGCGCACTAGCAACTGGATCATCTGGGGAGTGCAGCGGCGCCGTAGCGCGATCGGAAGGATGTCGGGAGGAAATGGGACATTAGACCAGAGTAAAAGTTCGACTACAGAAGTGTATCCGCGCTCGACAGCAGCTCCCAGAACTGTTTTGCCGTCGGAATCGAGGGAGGTGGGGTTGCAGCCAACTTCGATGAAAATCTTCACCAAGTGGCAACATGCTCCTTCGACGTATTCAGCGATGGCAAGATGAAGTACCGTATCCCCATCGGACGTGGTGGAATGCACATTGGCACCTCTGCGAACAAGGTGTTCAACCATCCAGTAAACTGAACGATTCCGTAACGCGAATGGTAGGATGTTGGGAGGAAATGGGATATTGCATCGGAGAAGAAGTTCCACCACAGTAATGTATCCACGTTCGATGGCAGCTTCTAGGACTGTTTTCCAGTCGGAATTGCAGGCGGTGGGATTGCAGCCAGCGTTTATGAAACTCTCCACTAAGTCCCAACACATCCCTTCCAAGTGGTAACCACCAATGGCTAGATGAAGTACAGTATCCCCATTGGACGTGACATCAGCACCTTTGTGAATCAGGAATTGAACCATCTGGAGAGTGGAGCATAGCCGTAGCGCAGTCAGTAGGATGTCGTGAGGAAATCGAACATTGCATGAGAGTATGAGTTCAACCACTGAAGTGCCAGCTTCGATAAAACTCTTCGCCAAATTCCAGCACGCTCCTTCGACGTACCCAGCGATGGCGAGATGAAGTACGGTATCCCCGTTGAAATTGGTGGAACGTACATCAGCACCTCTGAGAATCAGTAATCGAATGATCTGGGGAGTTGAGCGTCGCTGTAGCACGAACAGCAGGATGTTGGCTGGAGATGGGACATTGCACGAGAGTAGGTGTCCGCGTTCCATGGCAGCATCCAGAACTGTTTTACCCTCAGAATTGCGGGCAGTGAGATTGCAGCCAGCTCCGATGAAAATGTTCATCAGGTCCAAACATGCCGACAAGGGGTACCAAGCAATGACAAGATGAAGTACAGTATCCCCATGGGACGAGGCGGAGTGTACATCAGCACCTTTGCGAACCAGAAATTGAATCATTTGGAGAGTTGCGCGTCGCTGTAGCACAGTCGGTAGGATGTCGGAAGGAAATGGAACATTGCATGAGAGTGGAAGCTCCACCACTGAAGTGTATTCGTGCTCGATGGCTACTTCGAGGACTGTTTGGCCCTTAGAATTGCGGGTGATGGGATTGCAACCAGCTTCAATGAAGCTCTTGACCAAGTCCAGACACATTGATCCGGCATACTCGGTGACGACGAGGTGGAATACGGTATTCCCATTGGACATGGTAGAATGCACATCGGCGCCATTCCGAATCAGGTATTCAACCATCAGGGGAGTCGCGTGGTTCCGCAACACAATCGGTAGGATGTCGGGAGGAAGTGGGACATTGCACGAGAGTAGAAGCTCCACCACTGACGTGTATCCACACCCGATGGCAACGTCAAAGACTGTTTGGCCCTCAGAATTGCGGGTGATAGGATTACAACCGGCTTTGATAAGTATCCCCGTCAGCTCCAAACGCCGTGGTTCCCAAGGGCACATTACTGCGAGGTGAAGAGCAGTATCCCCGCGTCCATCTGAGACAGCGTTTATGTCAACTCCCTTGCGTAGTAAGAAACGAACTACAGATATTGTCTCAGAAGTGTCGCCGGTTGACGCGGCGAGCAGAAATCGAGGGGGTGGTGGTTGATCCGGTGGAAGCAGAAACTCGAGCATCAAGGTATGTGCTGCATGTATAGCTCGCTCGATGAGCTCTGCCCAAAACCGAGTATCTGCAGAAAGGTCTTGGCCAATCCGGCGAAGTATACGTGCCAGGGAGACATGGTCTTCATCTGTTTGCCTGCTGTCCCCTGAATTTGGCCTCGCACTACTGAATACGCTGCGATACAACTTTTCATCCCCGATTTCGTGTGCCCATTCCACGAACTCGTCAGTTTGCATAAGCTTCACAAGGACCCGAGTGCTACACCATGGCATACAGACAGCAGTCGCGAGAAGCTCCAATGTTACCACACATCCTTTCCGCAAGAGTTCGCCGACGAGCACATCGTCACCAAGATCTATGGCAACCTCAAGTGGCAAGGCATGGTGAGAGTCATCAACGACGAAACCGCGTGCGTCTACATCAGCACCACATGCCAAGAGTGCCATTGCGTGTTCGGTCTTACGGAAGTCTGCAGCATACACAAGTGGGTTCGTCCCAACCCTTGGCTTCAGAGAGCAACCACTGGAGAGAAGTGACTGGGGGAGTGCAGGAGAAGAATAAGCGATCACGATGTATAGTACAAAGTCATGTCTCGACGATGGCCATGGGGGATAAGGCCATCGGAGAACCTCCTCCCGCAAATCGCAGAGGCGTTCCCAGTGTGATGGATGATGGCGAACATCTGATCCGAGGGATTGGAGTGCTTCCAGGATGACTGTTGACCCAGGTTCGACATGGGCAAGGTGGTTGAAACCAGAAGAGAGGACGTAGGACAGCATCGGAGAGGATTGCAATGGCGCAATATTGCCACGGGAAGATTCTGGTTTCAGGAAGACAGAGATGTAGCGCATGCACATCTGGGCTGCCTCAGCATGGGCCTCGCGGATGGTGATTTGATACGTTGGCAGTGCCGTACTGCTGGTAAGATATTCCTGTGGAACCAACTATGAAGATGATGCAAATGCAGGAATATCCTAAAACGTACCTTGACAGTGAAATGGGATAGCGCAATAACATCCGTCTCTCCAGAATATGACACAAGGCTCGACAGTGCATGTAACAGTAAAGCTCCCAGCGTCTCACGCTCGACCTTTCGTTGCTGGGGATCCATCGAAAGGCCATCTATAATCTGAGCTAGGTGCAAAGCCTCCATTGCCACCACGAGCCAAGCCAGCGCACGTCGTGCCAGCTTCCCTTCCAATTTCCGTTCGTCGATTGCCCCTAGGATTCTCTCGTATGTTGCTTCTAGCTCGTTGGGGAGGTTGTCCAGCGCTTCCCTTAGCTCCTGCCGGGCCGTACATCGTTTCAGGGTGTCGAGTTGACACTGCACCCACCGGAACCTAGAAAACAATGGCAGTGAGGTCGCAAGCTGACCTTATAAAACAGCACCCTACCTGCCCTCCGCTCTCTCGTTTAATTTCGCGTGTATTTCATCCTTCATCTCTGGATCGGTCGATCTCAGCCGATTGTGCGAGTCAACCTCTCGCCTGATATGCAAGGCTATATCTCCCGCCATCTCTTTGGCCACGTTCTCGAAGGAAAGCGACCGAGGTCCTCTAAAATGATCCATAATGTTCTGATGAGGTCGGCTCGTCACCAATAACCGAACATGATGCGCCCTGATTTAGTGTGACAAGAGCACGTAGGAGTCCCTCGATATCCGCACACTCATCGAGCGCGTCGATCACCACGATGGGCTCATAACGGAAGCGACTCGCGGCGCGCGATACCAGATCACAAAGTTTATCGAGGTCATTGAGCGGAAGGGTACCCTCGCTTTTCTCCTCGAGTATCTTGTTCGGAAGGTCTCCAGGGTCAATACCACCATCACGGAAGTGACAAAGCAACTGGAAGAGTAGTGAGCGCATCACCTCTGCAGGAATCGTCGACCGCTCGCTTCGGAAATCACAGTAGAAGAATACTAATACTTCTTCATCTCGTAACGTATTTTTGAGGTGCTCGATCGTGGATGCACTGCAACAGTCGGAACTAGTATTGGTATGAACAACAAATGGACTCACACTAATACCGACTTTCCACAACCAGCTAAGGACACGTCGATGGATGCGCGATGTCAGCTGTGGTGACTTACGAAATAACAGACATCGCACCTTTGCCGTGCAACCACAAAGTTGATTCCCGCCAACCCTCCACTTTTTGTATGCATCCGTGCTGGAGAACCGCGTGCACGTGCCTTCTTGACGCAGTTTGTGTGTATCATTGTGATTCTCCGTGCAGTCCAATGGAGCAAGCCATCGTTCAACTTTTGCTCTGCCGATAAGGTATTGGTATTGTCAGAAAGGCAAGGTACGAGGCACAGACACGATACACGTACGGAGAAAAACCTTCTTATGGCTCATTGTCCTGGCCTGATCCGTCTCTGACAGAGGTCCATCCTCGCCATGTTCAAATTCTGATGCTGTATCGTATTCTGTTTCTGTCTCGTATCCTGTTGCCATACTGTTGAGACTGCGTTCAGAGGAAAAATATTGTCATTTCGACATCATGACACATACGTGCTACTCTGAATCGTCTGAATTCCCTGATGACCATCTGCGATGGGAAGAGTACCAATCTGAAGTGTTTCTGATGGTTGGTGATGGAGTCTGTCACGATCCCTGGGTAGCAGAGTCAACCAAGCGCTCGGAAGGCTGCTGAAAACCTCACCAAATGTCGGAAGTGAGCAAGAAATGAAAAAGATTACTGTGCCCATCGAAGAAGGTCATGGCTGCAGCAATTTTATCTTCAGGAGATGTAAAAGGTCGAGGAATGGCGCGAACTTGGCCATCGGGCTTGAGTATGTCGTCCATCTCCTTCAACTTGCCCAAACATGAGCGCGGCTCTCCGCTCAATAGCCAGTCAGTTATTCGGTCGTCGGTGGTATAATTCTCGAGGGTGATAGCTTCAAGCATTGCGTTACAAGATATATGGATTGTTTCCATCTGCCGGCGAAGCTTTTCAGCAATGTTGAAGCTTTGATCACTCGCCTGGTTTCTTTTATATGATAATGCAGAGCGACGAATTCGTTGCGAGACGGTCGAAGAGTTCGCTCGCAGCGAACTTCCAAATGGCCCATTGGCATACTGTTGGGGGTTTCGTTGGTGTACAGGGTCAGGTGTCAAGGCGGACGTGATCAGCAGAGTAGTAGCCATGCTGTAGCCTCATGTTAGGGCGGTGTAGTCCAAACAAAGAGCAGCGGGCAGCCCCTTAGTGGTACCCAGAACTCACATGCAGCTTCCCCCTACTAGTAGTGACCTCGAGGTACGTGGCCTTCATCCTGTCAACATGACACCGGAACATGACACTGGACTAATACATTCAGCCGTCCAATGATGTCCAAGAGGATTGGGAAGACGTCTCGGATGCTGAGGAAGCCTCTCGGCGCGAGGTAATGACTTCCAGCACAAGCGGCTCTCAAACAGCACGCACCGTCTCTCTGCGCAAGAAGCGACGCGTCCAAACTAGAACCACACCCATCGCCTCTCCAGCTCCATCTGAAAGTCATCCTATCAAGGGACGCAAGAAACCCCCCATTGTGAAGAACGTGGTTCTCCAGGAAGTGCTCGTAGATGGCGTTCGCTTCACCACGTCATATGCCTTTGACATCGTCAAAAGCTCGATCGAAAAAATGCGGAAACCGCTCTCGTGGTTCCTCTTCCTATACATGTTTGCGTGGTTGTCATCACGCATGACCCCTACATTCCGGACGGCATTCTCTCCTTTATGCATCCTCCCGGGAATTTCGAAGAGCATGTTGTGTGTCCCCGTTAAACCAGTCCCTTCTGTAGACTTTGAGAAGCTCGTCAATATACAGGGCTCTACGTTTGAGCAATTGATCGGGGAATCAGCGGGGGGTTCGCAATTATCCATCGAAGTTCTGAGGGCAGAAATGGCGACTCAGGACCTCTCACTCCTCGTACGCTACGGCGACCTCAAGTCAAAGGATAATATTGCAGATATGCTTCATACGATTGGTATGGATGCGAAGAAGACTGGTCGAGGGCTGAGCAAACTAAACGCAAAGGTCGTCGGTGCTATCGATGAGTGCGTGGTTCTCCGCTTTTTATTTTTTTGGGGATAGGTCCACTAATTGTTATGTAGAGTGATGGCGTTGAATAATTACGCGATGGCTACTATCGAGGGTGCACACAACAAGGCACCCTCGCGACTGCTTCGGGCCATTTCACCAGTTAAACTGGGACCCACTGCTGAAGAAATTATCGCTGAAGCATTCACCCTTGCAATGGAAGAATCTGAACAAGCCATAGAGAAGCTCATACTTGAAGCGGAAGTCTCTTGGCAGAACCTTGAACAATTGGACGCGGACATTGGAGCACTGCATGAGATGATTACTCGGGAAGACAAGCACACCACCGTTGAGAGGGATAAACTCCTCGGTGAACTCTGGACGAAATTGGGCGGGAACAAAAATGCAGTACGAGACTATGGTGACCGTCTAGCGTTGCTCGATGATCTCGGGGAGTATAGAAAACGGGCCGTTGCGCATGTCAAGGCTGCACTGCGAGCGTTGCACACAATGAGCGACGATCTAGAGGTGCTAAGGGAAAGAGTGGCTGCTCCCGGCCTACTTGCAAGCAAGTTGCCACTTCATGTCCACATGGAGAGTATCCGGAATGGATTGGAGAGGCTGCAGGAGGGTCGAGCGACCTCACGAGGGCGAGGGATAGATGATGAAATGGTGAGGATGTTACTGAACGGTGGTTCTGGGTGAACTGTAAATCTCAGTACCCCGAACGTAGAACAATTGTATACGCGGCGTATTTATGTACTTGAACAGAGCGCTTCGAGATTTAAGTTTGAGCTGGGAGCTCGGTTAGAGTGGACCTTATTGTGCTAGACAAAACGGGTAACACGTGAGCATTATTCAAGACAATTACAGTCCACTAACTGCGTCCGTACAGAAAAACATGTCCTTGACACCGCACGGAACATCCTTCCTCTTGCCTCCATCGTTCCCCTACTTGATTTACAAGAGTTCTATACTTTGACTCACTCGTTTTCTTTATTGTCGGTGCAGGTCGGGTATACCATCGCCTGTGTACGGTATTCTGACTCACAATTATTTATACAGGCTCCTTGTTACCACCTTGGACGTTTCTGCACCGTCAGTCTTGTCTCAAGCGACCCAAGGGAGTAAACAACAGCAGTAACAGTAAGCACTCACTTGGCCCTCATCGATTCCAGGACCGCTGATCAGAGTATCAGTCATCCCGAAACGCTTCTGAGCAGCTTGCTTGACCATGCAGACCGTTGTATGTGTAGTGGTTGCTTGGTTTGTTGTCTACTCTCTCATTTTGTACACTCTAGGGCATCAGTGCGTTGCCATCGGAAGGCCCGATCTCTCTAGACGTCCGTCTTTCAACATCCTCTCCCGATGCCTCCGCTCATCCAGATTTTAGACTTGGAAAAAAGCTATCCACAGGCGTGCACCAAACGACTTCCATGTAAAACTCCTTCCTCCGGAAAAGCAAGGTCAGCTCCTCCACACTCCATTCACTATCAACTATCACGAGACCAACATCACGCCATAGGCAACAGCTACAGTTATGGTTTCCGCATCTACCCGATCAAGGACGATAATGGCTCGACAACCACACGTACGACCTCGTCCGGTGAATCCCTCGCTTTCGTCGACGAGTACGATGTCTGGCGGAAATGGGAAGACTGTTTGTGGTTTCAAGAACATCTCGAGGTCGCATACTCCCTCGCAGCAAGAGAAAAGCGCAATCGCCTTGCCGCTGGCAAAGGTGTTAAGAAAAACGGAGTTTATATTCACAGTGATCAAGCTGCCTCCTGGGAGTCTCTCCCCTTCGGTCCAGATCCTAACGATATCGCTTGTGACATACATCGATATATACCAAAGCTCTCGAAGAAGGGAACTGTATTCCGTGCCAGCCAGGAAACCATTGACCATCGGTATAAGGATCTCGAGATGATGATGCAGGCCTTGTTGCAAGATGACTTGCCAACACTCATCAAAGAAATCAAGACTACTCATACCTTCACCGACTTTTTTAGCGTGTGGAGGACGGATGTTGATCTGGCGCAGAAAGCACAGTCTCCACAGAAGCCTGCTGCTGACCGGCCTCGATCGTCCTTGTCGAACAGCATACGTTCCGCTTTTCTAGTCTCACCAATTTCGCTCTCTGCCAAATCGTCGTCTCCGACCAAAGGAAAGGCACCAGAAAAGATGCAAAGCCTCATTGCAACCTCTACCCACTCTGACTCGCCTTCAGAAGACACTGTTGACCCACCGAGACCAAGTAGGCTGGTGGATCGGAGGCAGGAGATTCGCTCTACGAGACACAGAGCTTCATCCTCCGAGTCTCATTCTTCATCTTCTTCGCCCTCGACACCTGTTACGATTCCTCGACAACTTCCGCACACTTCTGGACAACCTGTAATCGCGTCGCAAGAGATGCCGATCAGATTTGGACATAACCCCCACGTCCTCGGGGGTGAACGAAGTTCCTTTATTCTGGAATCACTCCCAGAAGATCGCGAGCTCTCTTCCTCACCGAAATCAGATTTAGACGGGCTTTGGTCGCGGAGACGGTCCGGATCTACTAGTAAAATGAATCGCAATGCAAGGGTTTATGTCCCGCCACCATCTAGTTCTCTTGAAGCCTCAGAATCTTTATCCCGGTACTCGAGAGCCTCTTTCCAATCGACACACTCCTCGGCGTCTCTGAGGGCTGCTGCGTACCTGGACGAACTTGATGTAGACTATTCTTTGCCAAGCCCTACCCCCGAACCTAGACACCACCCTAGGGCATCTGTATCCAGTTTGGCATCATTAGTAACCAACTCCTCTGTCGATGCTGTGATTCCACGCGGTGAACGACCTTCAAGGTCATTAGCGAATAACACACGAGGACCACCCTTCGTTCCAGAGGAACCCCAGAGGGAGTACGAACCATGGTCGGAAGATGATTCTCAATCTGAGGATCAGGAAGATCTTCTCGATGCCTACTTTTATGGTACGCGCCGTGTTATCATGTCATTGTATCATGGGTGCTGAGGACCTTTCAGATATGATCACACCACACCCTCAGACCCCAATTGGTTACCCCGAGACACCGACTATGGACGAAACAATGTATCGTTTCTCACGGGAGCAATCCAGTACGACCGTCACCTCGTATTCCAGGTACTCCGACCGTCGGTCTTCCTTGACGACCTCAATATCAAGTGGATCGACGTCATCTAGCTGCAACCCCACGATGATATCCATCAAAGCCATGCACGAGGACAATATCGTCATGCTCCGCCTGCCTCGCTACACCACGTTCGACGAACTGCGTCGAAAAATTTACGATAAATTCATCCAGACTGACAAGTCAACTATTTGCGAAACGTTCGCCATAGCCCTCATGGATCAGTCCCCCGCCGAAAGGGTGGAAGGTGGGCGACTTCGCGCAGGCTCTATGTCGTCTGCCGGATCCGCCCGTCCCAAGGGAACTGCTCTTTATTTCATATCGTCACAGGATGAATGGGATGACATCGCTGCAACCCACTTTGGCAAGATTTTTTTGCGGATCATTGGGAGTCGGGAGTGAAGCAATCACACATACCCTCTGTTCGTCGCTTGCCCGTCCGACTTTTTTCATCATTCGATTTTTCTCGTGGCACAGGCTACATTTATCGGTTTCATGCTTCATTCGTCTGTAGATAAACTTTGGTCATTTGACCACTCACTGCGATACCATGTTTATTGTCCTTGGGCTTTTTGCGCACATATTTGCGCCATTGTCATTCTTTTTTCCTGACCTTATTTCGCGAGTACCTCCCGCACAATCGTTTTTCCATTGGCTTTTGACATCCTGTAGATTTTATGGCGTTAGGCCTAGCTCTAGGTTTCATGTCGATGTGGTATCAAGTAAATTAAGTGTTCATGACAATAACAACCTGTATCACGACTTCATGCGCCGACAGCTGTTTGAGGCGATGGTGGTGCCACTGCGGGTTTGGGTGTCACAGCAGGCGGCGCGCCCGCCGACAACGGCGTTCGTGTCCAATCGGGCAGCATCCCTCTTGGCCTCTGCTCTGGCGACACGGGCGGTGCGGATTCCATCGCGTCGTCGTCGACGATTTCGGACGAGAACGTGTCGTCATACTTTTCTCTCGAGACCTCTACCCCACCTGTTTTGAGCGCACTGCACGACAAAGGATCGAGTGAATATGACGCGTAGAGTTACTGAAATGGCAGACTTACCCAGCCAACGAGCCTCCCACCCAGGCCATCAATGCAGGCGCAAATGCAGGCGCCTTGCCCGCGTTCGCAGCCGCGCGCGGTGACGACGACGATAACTGTGGTGCAGGATTATCAAGGATCGCAATGTGAGGGACGAGCGGGCGAAGTGCCGCATAGCGATCGTACGCAGGTGGAAGCGATCTTCCCGATCGGGTCGGTCCCTGGCGTGGTCGCGACACCGTCGACCCGATGGCACGCAACAATTCAGCGTGAAGCCGTGGGATAAAGCCCGGTAGCATCGCTGCGCCGCCCGTGACGAGAATGGAGGACACGAGCGTTTGCCGGAGGTCAATCGGCACCTGTCGGATCCAGTATTCAGAACAGGGTATATAGATGACGAAGCAGGTGGAAGGGAGATGACCTTGAGAAGGGTTTCTAGGAGGACCTCGGCGACGCTGCTTTCATCGACGTCACCCCCTTCGAACAAGACTTCGGCCGCACGCTCCCGGATCCAACCAGGGATGATCAGAGTACCTCTTCCCGTACCCAACTGCTGTGACGTTGGTGGCACGACGCGGAGCTGGATGTCTGTCGCGGTCGAGTGTCGAGTGTACATGTTGGCGAGCATCTGAAGATGACCTTCTCTGCCACCCGACTCAGATTGTTGTGAGATCACATCAAACTCGGACGAAGTGTGCTGCGAAGAGCTCATACTCTCCACTCCCTCTGATGCACGTGAAAATTCTGATTCTGACATGGCGGCGTCGCTGGAGGGTGGGAAATCTGATTCCGAGGCAGGTGCTGGAGATGAGGAGCGCATCGAGTCACGGTTCATTTCGAGTGCGGTGCCGACAAAGCAACAGCGCGTTTTGATGTCCTCGACGAGTGCATCCGTTAGAATCTCTTGTGGCACGCGGCCACTCCTACTTGGTAGCGGTGGGCTCATGCTGCTGAGATTTAACGGAGGGGGTATATACGTCCCAAAAAGTAGCAGAAGTGCACTGAGGTGGGACGTGAACCGTGAGCCGGCCAAGGGTGTTGTTCGAAGGTGGGGAAACAAGGGTCGAGCAGCAAATATCTGTGATGCTTTTTGTCAGTCTGAAGAAAGTGGCAGAAAGATATAACAAACGGGAAGTGCTGTAGATTCGAGGTGACCGCAATCGATAACAAGACCTGTGATGCGACCGACAGAAAGGAGGGAAAGTAAATGGCTCGAGGCAAATGATACCGAAGGAACCTTGCTGGTTTTTAAATAAGCTACCAAGGTATGAGACGACTAAACATACCTGCAGGTTTCCAAACAAGACCTTGGCAAGTGCGTCTTTGATATATAGCGGAAGTAACGGATGCTCGACGAGAATGACCTTGCGTGACTTGGGGTCAGTAAGCAGCGACCTAACAAAGACCTTCATGAAATTGGACAGGACTGAAAGGGTAATAACGCTCACTCGTGAAATACGGAACGCAGACACCTTTCGATGTTAATTTCGAGTATCCTGTCTTCTTCGGCCATTGCTGATGGATCGGTCGCACGACTCCAGCTCCACAAAGATTCGGAGTTGATGGTATTAGCATAAAAGACGTCCCTTGGCTTTCCTTCTCCACTGAAACCAACCTTCCAGATACGCGACCCTGGGTCGATCACGACGCGGTCTTCGGTGCCATATAGCGAGTGCCTGCGAGTGGTCGTGTAGTATGGGGACGATTGCAAGGCATGTGAGCCTGCAACACGCGTCGTTGTTGGTGTCGCTGTGGGAGTCGCTAACTTGCTCGAATGCGCTCTTGGTGTAGATGGGACGGCAGACATGATACTCGTCAAGGTCAATCTTTACTTTCCATTTTGGGAGGTTACTCAAGCTACACGTGACTTTGACTTTGTCGCCACGTGATCTAAACGCGTCTTCGAACCACATAACTTTCTACTCCCCCACGCCGTACACCAACACACCATGTGGAGTAACGCAGGTCTTAGTACATCTATCCTCATCACCACTCGCTCACCTGCCAATGGAATGGTTCATCACACGGTGGCCAAGATCTTCGTCTCGACAAAGCTGCGCGATCTTGGTCCAAGATCCTCGGCCACGCGCACGTTTTGGAGGATGGTAGCGACGTGCATTCGCTACCAACCACCTACAGAACATCTCTTGTGGGACCTGACTACGTTCAGTCTTGCAAGTGTCAAGACGCCCTGCGTGGGCACCGGCTTTCTCGGTTTGGCATATCCTTTCCATCTACCCAATAGCTTGGATGATACTCCAGAGTTCCCGCAGATCCTACCAATATGTCCTGGTGGCCCTATCCCCGCTATCAGAGGCAGAGACGCGTTCAGACTCGCCTTGGTTACTCCTCTTCCCCCCATGGGTCTGCTCGAAAGGGTCCTGCTAAGCTTAGAAGAGGGCCAGACATTGTCTGAGAGCACGGTTCGAAGGCTAAGGAGGAAGGAAGCAGAGATGAGAGCTGCTGCTGCCGAGGGGACCCCTGTCAATGAGTATAGAAGGAGGAAACAGAAGAAGATAATAACGAGAACTTCCACACTACAGGCGAGTTGCATTTCCAATCTAAGAGGATTAGTGGAATAATCCTAGACCAGGTGACGTTTGGACTGTCGTCTGAGAAAGAAACGGCGCTCCCAGGGCCCGACCCTGCCTCTGCCACGGGGGCCCACTCACCACCGAAAACTCTACACCAGAAAACGACGATGCAGTTTGTGGGGACTGTAAATCTGTTCGATAGCGAGCTGCGCAAGGTCAGTGTAGAAGACGTTGAAAGACTCGCTGCTTCAGCTTCTGCGCATCGACGTCCCGATGGCCAAGTCACTCAAGCCTCGGCGCCAGCGAGCCAAACGTAGACATTCGACTCCTTACCCACGATTCAAGTACAACCAGAAGGGCGATCTGCCCTCGGGCTGCTGTCACTTGATCGTGGTGCCATTGATGATATCGATACTTGTTCTATGTTACGATTTGTCTAGCTATGATGAATGTCGTCGAGAGGAGGAGTTTGGACAGTCTTGGATTTCAGTTACGTTGAATTTAGATATCTTCACATTTGTACCTTTATCAATCTGTAGCATCAGTGTAAGATACAAA
Organism: Pulchroboletus neoregius; assembly: GCA_038089795.1. Taxonomy (NCBI): domain Eukaryota; kingdom Fungi; phylum Basidiomycota; class Agaricomycetes; order Boletales; family Boletaceae; genus Pulchroboletus; species Pulchroboletus neoregius. The sequence continues at coordinate 41,976 of JBBPLM010000036.1, read as the reverse complement.
GTCACCGTTGCTCTTGTCCTATGTAGCGTTGTTCGGTTGACTTGATCTGATCAGTGGGGCCAGTGAGCGCGTTGTTTATTTCTGAAGCCTTTGCCAAATACACGCAAACAGATCCAAATATCGTGTCCGTCTTCGTCCTCGCACGTTGGGTGTAGGAGAACCAAACACCGTCATGGCGTCCCTTGTCTCACCGTTTAGGACGACATACAGATACCTTGTAAGTGGCTAAGTTTGTACGAATGTGTTATTGCTTGTACTCGAAGCTGAATGGCCACCTAGCAATACCTTGCACATGAACAACCTGTCATCTTTTGGTCTTGTGTCATGGGAACTGCAGGGCCTGTTTTTGCTTTGACAGTTCCATCGATCAGGCAGAATTATTTTGGTCACGTTCCTGCTGAACGCGTGCCAACCACATACCCTCGTGAGCTTGCGTACTTGCTGAGCGCATAATTCGTGGTCCGCTTACTTCCTGTCGCGTCTCAGTTCCAAAACGGCCACGGAGACCTGTTCAAGGATACGAGGATGAATAGAGGGTTGCATTGGTAAAGCATTGCTTGTTTCCACCGCCATGGACCCGTAAGTAGAGGTAGGCTTTACCCGGGAGCGCATGCTCACTCTTCAATCCAGTGGATGCTACTCAGAGTGGCGAGAACGGATTTTCAAGCTATGTATATATATTATTTCGTGCAATTAGCCATTCTACACTTGCATCCAGAGGATTGCTTGTATCGTTGTGATCCTGACTTTTGATGGGTGAGGCACGTGATCTGCTGGGCAGTGTCTCCCTTAAGTAGGTAGAAAGACGGTCGTTTGGTATTCTTTGATGAATGCACCACTACTGTATCGTGTTTTGCATCGACCAGTGATACCTTCACTGGTACTACGACGGTCCCCCATTCTGTCGCATTTGCGCGTCTTTTCTACTGAATCTGATACACTCAAACAGAAGCCAAAAGCCAGTACACCTCTCCGACGCACCGCCTCTGCTTCTCTCCCTATCCGTTCAAATCCGACCCCAACTCGCAGCCCAATCCGACCTGTGCTAACATTCGCAACTGCGGAACGCTACCTTCCTACTCGCCTCCGTCCTCGCCTCACACCGGATTCTCAGAAACTCCACGACGCATGGTGGATCCCACGTTGGGGCCAGGACGGCGAGATTTTCGTCTTTGGAAACGGCAGCTTCGTGTGCTGGGGCTTGAGCGAGGATGAAGCACGCCTGTTTGCAAAAGAGGTCTTGTCTCCCTGTGAAGTCGGGTCACTCCAAGATCCTGAGACGGAGGAACTCGAGTTCGTCACAGATCCAAATGAGTAAGGCTCACACGTGCGCTCAGAGCGTTCTACGGAATGGCTGATAATCCCTTTTAGGAAAACCCGAATACAGGGCGACTTGATCATCCTCGGACGCGTCGCACAACTCCAAGATCCTTCGAATGCCGCTTCCTTTCCTCCGTCGAATCCATCTTTCGACCTGACAACGCTTCTCGCTCGGTATTCTTACTCTCAGGCGCTCTCTCGCTCCACCGCCCTCTCCGTACTCGAAGAATCACTCGAGGCATACCTTCTCTCTGTTGCCCAATTACCCCACTCCCTTGAGAAGACCGGAAAACCCGGACTCGGCCGCCAGGCACTCATCAAGAAACTAGGCGTCCTGATGAAGTTCCGCCAAGGTCTCAATCTCAACCGCGAGAATTTCTCTGATACCCCTGATCTATACTGGACCGAGCCAGAACTCGAGGGCCTTTTTAAATCCATGACGGCTGCACTAGAGGTCAAGGCGCGGACGCATGCCGTCAACGAGAAGATTACTTATGCGACCGAGGTAAAATTCAGCTCACCATCGATCGATACGTTCATCTCAAGTATTCCCAGGTTCAATCGACCCTCAGACAGCTGCTTACAGAGGTATGTACTAGCCTCATTCCACTATGTCGGGAGTGCTTAGTGTGTCTTAGTCTTCTGGGCACCGTATGGAACTAGTAATCATCGCCCTCATTGCCGTCGAGGTCATCATCGTGAGTCTTGCCACGCTCGTCTTTGACATATCGATATGTAATTGCATTCAGGCCCTGATACGAGAAGGACCTGAGCTTTACCGGATGATTTTTGGTGTGCCGAAAGAGAATGAACCCGATGCCGCTAGACCTCATCCCGCATCGCCACTGTAATTTAGAAATATCCATAGCTAGATATATCCCACCACTCTTCATTATATACTACTATAGCTCCAATTACATTGCATACCGCAGATCCATGTGTACTGTATGAAATGCCTCCGTAGACTTAACCCAGTCCATCCATCCAATCTCAAAATCCAATCTAGTGTCCATCTTCATTCCTCATTCGAATGAGGTTCTCAGCACATGGAGAGCGCGGGGTGATAGAGCATGCGAACGGTTTAGGAGAACTATCGTCAAGACAAGCGATCAGCAACGATGAAACAAGATCTTGACGAGAACCTCACGTTGCGATTCCGCTCGTGAATTCCGTCTTGACCTCGATTTCATGTCCAAACTCGTCACGAGCTTTCTCGAACCGCAGGGTTGCCAGCATAGTCACGATGGCAGCCCAGACGTTCTGGTCTGCTAGATGCCTTCCAGGACAGGCACGGCTATAAAGTCCGTTAGTATCCTCTATCTGAACGAACGCAAGCACGTGTCCTACCGGCCAAAACCAAAGGAATTGTGAGCCGTGCCTTGCGCGACCGTCCCGTCGGATGTGAGATGTCGTTCGGGTTTGAAGGCCATCGGATCATCGAACCGCGTCTCATCGTGTCCCATCGCCCTGCCCTAGTTCAGCCGGAATATGTCGGTCAACGGACAGGATACATACCAGATGCTGGTAAGTACGATGGCGCCTGTGATGGAGTCATGATACGTCATATAGTCGATGATTTCGTTCAGCTCACCTTTCGGAATGTACATGCCTTCATATACATCGCTCGAAGCGGTCATATGCGGGAGTGCTGAAAAGGCAGTTCAGCGCTTGCTGGTGTCCATGGATCAACTCACTCACCATCGGGTACTACGGGTAGCCATCGGAACGTCTCAAGACATATGGCCTCTACGTATGGCAAATTCGGCCGGTCGGCAAACTCTGGGAGGCGTCCGCTGCCTACAACCCGGTCAATCTCTTCCCGAGCTTTAGCCGGAATCTCGGGATTGAGTACCATGGCGAGAAGAAATACTCGTAGCGTTGAATCGCTCTGAAAACTTGTCAGGTCAAATCAGTAGTAACCGGTTGGCCACTCACGGTCTCAGCCCCACCTACAAGATTGTCCTGAGTGCGTGTTAGACAAAGAGGAGCGGGGGTTCACATACCCAGGAAAGCGGATGTTGCCACAGCTCTGATAGCATCTTCGTTCATTTTACCATTTCCTGCCTCAAGCAACCTCTGAACGAGTGATTCTTTTGCTGTCCCAGCAGCCTAGTAGAATGACCTTCATATTAAATAGGCGATAGATCGTAATAATTACCATGTTATCCATGACGAATTGGACGGGGCCGGTTAATACTTCCTCCGCGAGGGCACGAGATTCTGCAGCCCGTTGCTTGAATCCTCCTCCTGGCAGCCAGGATGGAATGTATGCCACTAATCATTCCTACGGTCAATGCAACAATGCAACACCACGATCGAATGAACGTACAGAACGGAAAGGCGAGCAGCAATGCAGCCTTTTCAGGTGTGAGCGCGGCCATGAACAATCCGGTAAAATGTTCAATCTTCGTCACAAAAGGGTCGTTCCTGGGTGCAACTTCGTATCCGTATGTGACGGCCATGATAGTCGCTGTTGCAAAGCTACATGTCGTCAAGCAAAGCACTTGTACAAATATGCAAGGTAGAAGACACACGTCCTAAAATGATGATCGTAATCCTCTGGCATATCGAGCAAGTTCTCGATGAGCTGGCGGGCCTTGCTGATCGCTATTGGTTGGTACTGACGCGCCGTTCCCTTGTTGAGAGCGGTATTGAACAGCTTTCGATGGAGTCTCCACTTGTTGCCGTACGGAAGAAGGCCCGAGTTGAAATCCATTCCAAACCTATGGGCGCGTGTCAACCCATTTCGTCCTCGGCTTTCAACGAGCCAAGTGACATACAATTTATTGGCCGCGATGTGAGGTCTCTCGGAATAGATGGTTGACCGTCGATCCATCAAGTCGTGCGCGACATCTGCGCTATTGATGATAATAAAATCCTTGCCAAGCATGTTGACGTATACTAGGCCACCTGAAAGAAAGACCGTGAAGATGTGACCGCTTAGAATCAGGACTCGGACGCACCATACTGTTTTCCCCATTGCTCATACGATAACCAAGGGTGTGCAGCGTTAAGATCGAAGACGTTACCAACAAAGGGAAGGCCAGTCGGTCCGGGAGGCAATGGAAGCCCACCTCTGAGCCGGTGTCGCCGCCACGCTTTGAGGAGAAAAGTAACACAGAGAACGAAACCGAGAGTGTACACAGACCCAGATCCAGTCACGGTCATGGTAGCAGCGACTGGCGTCATGAGGCAACGGATAACTCAACAACGCGAGTGCTTACCACGTAGCAGGCAGCAGATCTGGAACGTACCCTTGAACGGGTACCACTTTTAAACGACTCCGTGTCTGTGGCGATGCGGATCGGTACAATGTCATCGTCCCTGCCAGCCGGTTCGTCGCCCTGACTTTCCATTGCACTTCGACTTTTGGTGCCCAAAAAAAGTTTTCCGAGTTCTTGGCGGGGGGATTAAATGTCCTTACTGCGGGAGAGCATTTCAAAACTGAGTAAGTACACACTCAAGTTGGCCTTCAAAGTTCAAACTCGAACCCCGCTACGTCGGCAGTTTGAGTTTGCACTGAATCGTGCCGAATAAACGAAATTGTGGCCGCATCACGGCAGTAACGGATATCATTCTGCATCCCTGAGCGCAACTCCTGAGTGGGTCCACTGAGTGACACAGTCAGACAATAATGCAACTTGTCTTACCTGTCCATAACGAAGAACTGACACATTGTTCCCAGAGGGGTCACCATCATATCATCGTCGATCAAAGCTGAAATTCACCATATCTCCAACTTCCCACGTTGTCACGAAGCTGGTTGCAACTATTACCAGCGTATTGAATCGCGGACCGATGGGTACCCGTGACCATTCAATGCTCCCTGGCTCCAAGGTCCCCGTTGTTGTTGTTCTGCTTACATCCACGACAGTGCGATTTACTAGCATTAACAAGTTCACGCGCCTTGGTTATGATGGTGCTGTCGTGGCAAATTCAAAGTTGGACGCTACTAGTAGCTAGTAGACTGCCATCTGGCGTCCAACAAGCGAGATGAAGAGCTTGGGCGTCGATGCTGGTATCCTTGCGCCCGCTGGGGAAACATTTCCGATCAGCACCATAATCAGCTGCCTATTTTAGACAGCTGGTCGCCAGTCTACTCCAACGACATAATATGCTATGCCTCCTTTACAAAGATAATTCCATTCCACCTCGAGAATCCGGCGCAAACAACGAACCATAGAGACTAACAGCGATGTCATCTTCGCATAAACGGTACACAAGGATTCATATTTTTTTATTGGTCGTAGGTTGTTGGCTTGCCATGAGAACGTCCGACGCGGAGGTGATCGAGAGGTGACGTTTATTCATGAGATCAATCAATTTATATCCACCGCAGCACTCGCCCATCTACTGCAGCCCCACTCTTTCTCTGGTCTCCGGGGACTACTCCTTCTCGAGAGGGAAACCATAGCTAAACCGCAAGGGAATACCGATGTGGCTGCAGCTGTCAATTTCTCGGTATAGATTCCGTTCACTCCCAAGTGCCGCCGCCACGTCGGCGATAACCTTTGCTCGAGGATTTACCTACGCCGAAAGTCTAAATTATATAAACACGGCCTGTGTTACGTTTCGAAAAGGACAACAAGGTTTCTGGTGAGCTTTGATCCGGGCTCAGGGTTCCAGTGGATTGCCAGACATTCGGTTCTGAATTGTTTCCAGGATCCGGGCCCTTTAATTACTTTCCATACATCAAGGGTTGTGCTACCAGGCCTCTCACTCGATCTACTCCGTTCCCAACGAAGTGATCGAACATCCGACGCTGGGACATGGAATTGATGTTCCTTCCAAGTTCACCATCAGAGCTGTGTGGCGATTTTTTTTCCCTTCAAGGTGTTTCATTGGAAAAGTATCATTAATAACCCTGTTCATGCTCATCTCTTCCCGCTCCACCTATGTCGAGATATCTGAGCGCTTTTTTTTGATCGAGGAACGGTATGAGGAGGACAACAGGGAGAATGGGTAAGTGGCCTCATGTTCTGCGGAAATGAGTTGATCAGTTGCGTCGGATGCAATAAGGTACTGATTGGGCAGGTGTAGTAGTTGAAGGTACTGACGCGTGCGTGAAACATACTTGACTAGATACCCTGAGCGTAATTTTCTCGCACATGGGAATACTCACTACCGAATTCACCTGACAAACCTGGTCAAGTCGCCCAATGTTCATCCCAGAATATTGACTTTTACATTGAAGAGTCCATTTGAAAAATGTATCGAAAACGAAAACTGCAGGTCGTACGAGATCAGAGGGAGATCGTGGTCATGTTCCGACGAATGGCAGATCATTGACTACCCGTTCAGACGCACCAAGCTCGAGAGCAGAGAAATTTGGATCGATCCATGTTAACTTTAGATTCGAGTAGAAGTAGTACCGGAACGTTCACGACCAAAAGGTCAATTATGTAGACTCGGAGTACAATAATTATGTCGGTTCTCGATCTCGCACGTCTTACATGTGAGCCACTCAGTTGAGAAGTTCCTTGGCTTCCTCAAAACGAGGCGTGATGCGGCAAGGGAACGAGAAAGGTCGACTAACTCAGACGATTAGTGACATCACGTCGCGGAAAGCCAGAAAAGATGGGCAGTAACGACTCACCGTGCAACGCCACCGGTAAACTTGGGAAATATCTCAATTTCGTACCCCGCAGGACCGATCGCCTTGCTGAACCTGAACATGGAGAGCATGTTTGCGGCAGCGAGCCAATTGGAGGCATGGGCGAGGTACCGCCCAGCACAAATTCTGCGCCCATAACCAAAACAAAGAGCGGATAGATCATCCAGGATTTTCCCGTCTGCGTCTAGGTGTCTCTCTGGTTTAAATGCTGTCGGATCTGGGAACCTTTCTTCGTCCCGTGCCATGCCCCTTGAGGGTGACGAGTGAAGACCGTTTCCAATACCGCGATATGCAAGACGACGTACCATACGTTTGGTATAATAACAGACCCTGGATATTGATGATCAGGGGCACGCGTTTACATGTCGAAAACATCGCCCACCTTTGGGAATTAGGCGTTGTTCGAAAACGTCGTCTTTGGTAACCATGTGTGGAAGAGCTAGTTGACACGTCAGCATCCAAGGAAATTGATCCGCCCGTATGACAGCGCACCCATTGGAAGAAGCGAAGCCCATCTCATAGTTTCCACAAGGAGAGCGTCGATGTATTGCAAGGATGCTTTGTCATCAAAATTTGGCAGTCTGCCTCTCCCTACTACCCTGTCTATCTCTGCCTGTGCACGGTCCTGGACTTCCGGGAACAGAATCAGTGCCATTATAAGCGAATTGAGAGTCGATTGTGTCTGAAACGATATTCAAGCGTCACGATCTAAATATGCAAGTAGGCGGTGAACTCACTGTATCAGTGCCAGCTGTGTAGATCGAAGCAGAGGGAAAATACTGTCATTGGATGAATGGGATGTCACGCGATTCGGTTTCTTACCTATGAAACTCGACGTTGCGCTGTCCTTTATATTCTGTTCATACGCCGCACGATCTTGAGCTGCCACAGTTTCGTCCTTCAAAAGCTGCGCAACCATTGAATCGTTTTCAATATTCTTTGACTGTCGTATACGATCAGTGTGCGAAGGAAGCAAATGGTCACAAAACGCACCAAGCACTCCTTGACAAATTGAAAAGGGCCGTCTCGGACTATGGGAGACAATTCTTTGCATCGTTTTGCCAATCGCTGGAGCTCAGCACCGGGAAACCATGATGGGAGGTAAAGAACTAGATTGAGTCAGACAGAAAGTTGGGACACTCCTTGATTATGACCCACGCTGAGGAAAAGCGTTGAGCAAGATCGCTCTCTCAGGTGTCGTAAGGGTGACGATTTTTATCAGTTCTTCGAGCGGCTCTACGAAGGGATCATCCCCCGGGATGACATTATATCCATATGTGATGGACATGATGATTGATGCGGCGAACCTAATCAAGAGTGATTACAATTACACGGTGTCAATGAGAGTGTGTGCTCACGTTCTCATATGTTCCTCGAAGTCTCCCGGAGAACGCAACAAACTTGTCAGCAAATCCCGTGCTCTCTCGACCAGGGAGTCGTGATACTTGTAAATCACGGGGCTGCCAAGGGTTTGATGAAGCATTTTCCGGTGGGATTTCCAAAGGTCGCCATAGTGCAGATGCCCCGTGTTGAAGTCCACTCCAAAGCTATAGAGATCACGTTTGTCAGATTGGGTTGAAATAGATGGTATGAGACTCCTTACAGGGCGGAAGTTTGAATCACTGGACGGTCGGAGTAGAGGCTTGAACGCTGATCGAGCAATGCATTCGCAACCCTCTCCGAGTTGATAATGATATATGTTTGACCCAGTAGTTTGCATGAAACGATTTCGCCTAGTACTCCAAATGAAGGACAGTGCATAAACCTTGCTCGCAGAGTCACGTACCATACGTTTTCTTCCATTCTCCATAAGTCACCCATGGCTCATCCTTGTCGATCTCGAGTGCGCTCCCGAGAAAGGGGAGCCCTTTAGGACCTGGCGGAAGGGGAAGGCGATGAGGGCTCAACTTTTTTCTGAGGGTAAGCCAGACGAAGCAGAGTGACAGGGAGACGACAACAGCAGTGGGGGCGTTCAGGTAATCCATCTTGGCAGGTATGTCCGCGCCATGCTCGAGTTTTATAGCCTCGCGCCAGTTATACGGACCCTGGCGATGAATGCGCCACGGAAATGAACCGTAGTAGGCGGGACCAGATCTACTATCTCTCTTACGTGAATGGTTGCTCA
>JBBPLM010000035.1:63970-78733 GCA_038089795.1 Pulchroboletus neoregius | reverse complement strand
GCCACTCATGTGGTCTGACCAATGACGATCCTCCACCAGTGTCATGCCATGGCGCCTTACTTTAGTGCTGGTGCAGGTCAAGCGATCGACGTGCGTCCTGATCATAGTCTCGCTGCCGATCCATTGTCACTCAAGAGTTTAATAGGATGCATTTGTGCTTGGTCGTCTCATTGCACACCCCCTCACGACGCTCTCTCGCATCCCGGAGGTCCTCCGGATTTATGAAGAGGTTCGCCTCCCGTTCGCACAATCTGTAGCGAGTCAATCGTTATCGACTGGATGGATGTACCTATTCATGGAACCTGGGTACTATGACGGGACGAGGAAAGAGGAGGACCTGGATGATAAGGGTATCAGTGCGTATGAGAGGGAGGGCATGGAGACCATGAAGCAGGAGATGCTGCGACGATGGGCTTGGATTGGTGACTCGAAAAGTGGAGTGCAGACATGGAAAGAGGCAGAATTGAAGTTGGCAGGGCGGAGCGCCAACTAGCGTGTGTATTGAATTAAACTTGTGAGAGCCAGACTAATTACCCGAGTCATGGGCGCTTCTTTGTTGGGCATATGGTGTAGCTGGTTATCACATCCGCTTAGCATGATGCTGAGTGCGGGGGGTCTCCGGTTCGAATCCGGATTTGTCCATTCTTTTTTTCTTTTGCGATCCTAGCCAGTATTCAGTTGCCGGTCAACGGTACACAGTGTCGGGCAATTGGTCATTTTTCAATATCCTGATGCCATCCTTGGTGCTGTTACGCACAGAAGCGTCTTTGAAAATGTCGAAACGAAATGGGCCGGTTGCAACGTGCCGTTCCACATGGCATATCGCTCGTGTTGAGTGCAACGTGCCAGCCGTCGCCACGCCCCAAGTAGACTAACTGAGAAAGCTCAAACGATCGCGTATGCGTGGTCTTGTGACACACGATCAACGTGGACCGGAACGCCACGCTGGAATCACTCAAAAGATCGCTCACACGAGGCCATTATCATTGAACGTGCATCCACATGGGATCACCAAGCACTGGGAGAACAAATAAGCACACGTGCGCACGCGCTCCTCGGATCCGGAGTCGACGAGCAAGGAAGAGAGGCGAGGATGAAAAGAAAGAGAAAAAAAAGAGTGGACAAATCCGGACTCGAACCGGAGACCCCCCGCATTCAGCGCCATGCTAAGCGGATGTGATAACCAGCTACACCATATGCCCCACGTCGTATCCTCTCATCTCATCAACCTCAATCGTGTCGTCCCTCACCCAGTCTTTATAACCCACCCACTCGCGATCGCCATCAGCCATGTTGACGATCCATCTCAACATCGCGTTTAGCGGCGGCCTCGAACTCCTCTTTGGTAACCAACGCACACACAAAGTCTCCATCCCTTCCCCGAGTTCTTCCACGTCCGAGGAGAACGAGAATGATCCCCCACCGCTCAACGTGACGTATCTGATCCATCATCTACGCACGCACGTCCTCACCGAACGTCCCGAACTCTTTATGGAGGGCGATACCGTGTACGTTCCATCTCCTCGCGAAATAGAATAGCGAGAATGACGCGAGGAAAAGTCGACCAGGTATTCTCGTCCTCATCAACGATACGGATTGGGAGTTGGAAGGCGAGGGCGCGTACGAGCTCAAGAATGGTGACGAGATCGTGTTCATCTCGACGTTGCATGGCGGTTGATGGCGAGGGCCGTGCAGTAGGGGATATGCCACGAGGATGATACATCAGCCCTCAGTCGAGCCCCAAGGAGTTGACTCGCATGTCTATTACATTAGCCGGTATATATAAACGTCAAATCTATCCACCTACTAGTCCTTCGCTTCTCTCACATACCCCTGCATCAACCCCACCACCCTCTTCAAATTTTGACCAAACTTGGCCGAGATCGGGACGACGTCCATCTGGCAACCCATCTCGGTCTGAACGTACGACTCCAACCGACGCAACTTTCCCCGTGCCTCGTTCACCGCCTCTGCGTCCCCATCGCTTGCGAGCAAATCAGCCTTGTTGGCAATAACGAGTCGCGCCTTGTCGCTCATTCCAGGCTGATACTTGTCCAGTTCCTCGCGCAAAATCTTCAGCTCGTCCCATGGTGCAGGCCCAGCGAGATCGACGACATAGACGAGCGCATGCGAACGCTCAATCGACCGTAAAAACGAGTGTCCGAGCCCGACATCCTCGGACGCACGTGAGATCAGTCCAGGATTGTCTGCGATCGTGAACCGAAAGGATTCGAGAATCGCAAAGTGGTCAAGGTTGGCGACGGTAGGGTTATGCTCCGGTGTACATGGTTCCGGAGTCTCTTCCGCCATCTCTGGTTCTGTATCTATTGACATTTGTTCGAGTCGACGGGCTTCCTCGATGGCGGTTTCATCAAAAACATGAACGTCATGGAGTTCGCCTTCAAAGGTACCGTCGTCGGCGACTCGAATGACACCCACGACCGGGTTGAGCGTTGTGAATGCATAACTCGCTACTTCTGTCTTGGCACGACCACCGGTCAGAGCGCGTAACAAGGTGCTCTTGCCAGCGTTGGGCATACCGACGAGCCCCACGTCGGCAATAATTTTGAGTTCGAGTTCCAGTGTGACACGTCCGCCATCATGTCCCCTGGTGGCAAACTTGGGCGAACGATTGACGGGCGACAAGAAATGAGGGTTGCCCAGACCGCCATTACCGCCCCTCGCGATCAAATGACCCAAATACTCCGTTTTCCCAAGTGCGAGCGGCGCGTTGACGTCTTCGACGACATGCTCGACCTCGCTCAAGTCAAGATGAATGGGCTGATTCGCCCTCTGCATCCGTGCCCACCGTCGTTCGCGTTCCTCCTTCCAAAGCGCCGCTTCGGCTTGCTTGAACACGTCCCTGTGTACATTGTCGTCTTCGTAACGCGGATAATGTACCCATCTGCTGTCGAGCATCTTGGCGCGTCTCGCATCATGATCATATCCCTCGAGCGACTCCTCCTCCGCTTCCCATTCGTCCTTGGCGCGTCGCGGGTCATCGCGGGGGAGCTCGCGCACGACGGTGCCGAGGGGGACTTTGATGACCGTCGGTGAGGCGTTTCGACCGTTTTGCCATGTCCCGCGGCCGTTGTTGCCGTATATACCGCGAACGCGTTTTGGGATGGAGGAGAGCGTGGTGAGTTCGGGTGTGGGCATGACGTAGACGTCCCCGCCGCGCCCGCCGCTCCCACCCGAGGGTGGACCCATGGGTTTGAATTTTTCGCGATGGAATGCGACGCAGCCGTTGCCGCCTCTACCTAGGTGTGGTTAGATTATTTATGGATGTGGAGAGGGAAAGGGGGGAGCGTACCGCCTCGGACATGGATAATGACATGGTCAAGAAAGGTGTCGCCCTGTTGGCTGGTGATGTGAGGGTGTACATGACGTGCAAGTGAGGGATGCTGACCCCTTGTCGTCGTTTACGCTCTGCTTTTTTTTGTGAGCGGACCGTACGTTGGGCGTCGTCTGAGACGGCGATGGACGAGATGGGACGTCGTCGGCAGCTGGACGCGACTCTGAACATCATGCGGGTTGGGCAAAAGACCATCATAAACAAGCGTAAATAATACATCCTCCTAGTTGTACAAATGATCATCCATCGGGTCCTTCGTCAACGTACAAATCCGACAAGGGTACAGAGATAGACATGATACTTTATCTCTCGGTACTCAATCCTAGCAATCTGCTCGGCGTCAAGGCATAGGCATGCTTGGAATCCGACCGCACACTGGAGGTAGTGCTCATACGCAGCAAGAGCGAGGCAGCTGTCTCGTCGTCTGGAGTATAGACTGGGGATGAGAGGGGGTTTGCACGGGGGGTGAAGCCGGAGAAGCGCGGTTGCATGTGCGGCGTAGGAGGGAGGAACGTGCTCGGGGAAGGGAGTGTGAGCACGGGTGGGATTGGGAACCCGTTTGTGGCGGGTGGGCAGGTGGCAGAGGTCGGTGGGGTGGGTAGTTGGGTTAACCGCGTGCCGACGGAGGCATCAAATGCGGGTGATTGGGAGGGAGTAAGGAGGAGGGAGCGCTGATCTTCGACGGAAGAGGGCAGCCACGTAGAGATGGAGGGAAGACGGGAGACGGAGGAGGGGACGTCCTCGTGGCACCTCTTCCTGTCGCTGGAAGAAACGGAGATGGACTCGCTGCAACGGGGACAACCGTTGTGCTCGAGCTGATTGACCTTTTCTGTAAGGTCCTGGAGATAGGCGACGGTGCGGACGAGAATCTCGAGTTTAAACTCTTTTTCGCCCGATGGCTTTGGCTTTTGCCTGGGCTTGTTAAGGTCGGGTTCGTCGTCGTCGTTGTCGTCGTTGTCGTCTGGGTGGTTGTCAGAGGGACGTTTGTACTCGGGAGGGACGAGTTCCCGCAACGTGGCCAGAGCATCATTAATTTTTGTGCGACGTGCTTTCTCGATAAGAGAATGGTTTATTTTGCGCTGTACCTCACGGGCAGCACGCGAGAGGGTGCCCGGTTTGCGACCACGACGCTTTGGGGGAGGGGCGTCTTGGTCGTCGACATCGGGCTGAGACGGGCTGGAGGGGGAAATGTCGACGGAGCGAGAGCGGTGACGTTTTGCTCTGCGTGGGGGGTTGCACGAGGCGGCGTAGACATCCATGTGAGGTTGAGCTGGAGCGATGGGGCGGAATGAGGAGGAGGAGGAGGGGGAGGAGGAGGAGGACATGGGGAGGAGAAGGACAAGGGAAAGAGCTTTAAGTGCTCATGTCGAGCGATCTAAACTTGAAGCGATTGGCTCATTCGTCCGCACGTGTGTCAGAGGTCACAAGAGCACTTGACAATGCTCCATCGCCTCGTATCCCTACCAGCTCGTATAATGGCAAATTCAGAGTACATCAAGACAGCAGGCGCGATCATCATCGGGTAGGTTCGAAACATCTGACCGTTCGACGTTTTAACCATCCACAGCGACGAAATACTCAATGGAAAGACCCTCGATCGCAACTCCAACTACTTTGCGCGCTTCTGCTTCGAGCACGGCATAGATCTGTCTGTATATCATCCACACAGATCCATCACGTCCCTGACTTTCCCCATAGAAAGCGTGTACAGGTCATCCCCGATGACGAAGACGAAATGTGCGTCCTACCTCACTCTGCCATGTATCCACTGAGTCCGTCTAGCGTCGAGGCAAGTCGCATGATGGTCGAACGCTACGATCTTGTCATTACCTCCGGTGGTATCGGTCCCACCCACGATGGTGCGTTCGCGCTCCCACTCGAACCCACTGCTCATTCCCCCTAGATATCACGTACGCCTCACTCGCCAAAGCGTTCCGCCAACAACTTAGCTACCACTCAGAAACACTCGCCCGCATGGAGGAACACTCCCGTCTCAGACCCTCTTTTTCCCAGCAGAACGAAGACCAACGCATCGCACGCAAGCGCATGGCCCTCTTCCCACACGCCGCCGAAGTCTTGTTCGTCGCACCCGATATCTGGGTGGTTCGTACCCTTACTCGCACATCTCCCCTGGCTCATCCCCTCCCAGCCCGTCGTACGACTCGAGGGTAAACTCTGCGTCTTCCCCGGCATCCCCTCTCTCTTTCAAAAGATGCTCGACAATCTCAAACTCGTTCTTCCGCTCCCACCCCCAGACGCACGCCCGTGTCGTCTACAGGTATTCACAAAGTACGTCTCACGTCCTTTGTCTTCCAGGCGTGCTCATTAGTCGCGCCAGTCTGCCGGAATCCTCGATTGCGCCCTACCTTACCACGCTGCAGAAGCGTGTGAGCGCAGAAGGTGTCCGGATAGGCTCATATCCACTCCTCCAGCGCGGCGTCTACGTCTCACTCATCGGTGCAAATCGCGATCGTGTTCGTGAACTCGCTCAAGAGGTCGAAAAGGAGCTTCAGGGCCGGATAGTCTCCGAGGAGGAAGCAGAAGCAAAGAGACGTTCGGGTGGTGCCTAGCTGTGTGTTTCTTGTACTATCATATTGTCGCATCGTATATATCACACCCTCTTTTCGAATTCGACTTGGCCGGTCAGCACATCTCGGATCAGTACCAGGGCTGCCTCTGCAAAGGCGACCATATTGTATCCCCGTTCTTCGCTTCCCGTGTCCACCGTCCGAGTGACCACGCCTGTTTCAGACACGATGGCGAGGTTCGTCCTACCCTTGCTTTATCACGATATCAATCGCACGTTCGTCCATCCCAGAGAATACGTACACGAAATGGAATGTCCTCGGGGGCACGCTAGGCCCAGTCGTCCCCGACTCGCCGACAGCAAACGTCGTCCCGAGCTGCGCACGGACGCTCGTCGCCAGTCCAGACACGACCTCCGGCGTCGGACCACTACCGATGTCAATCGATCAATCAATCAATCGTGTCAGCGAGAGGGAAGCGACGGACAGGTAGTTGTTGGCCGTATGGTCGTCCCAGCCTGCCCAGATTTTCCGAGCGGTGATCGTGTAGAGTGTCGCACCGCCGACAAAGAATGAGCTGGCACCTGGGATAGATAAGAGGGATGCGGAGATGAGACCGCCTGTGGTCGTCTCTGCGACGGCGATAGTGGCCGCGCGAGATACGAGCTGTGTTGCGATCTCGTCGAGGAGAGGCTGGAATGTGGGTGGTGGAAAGGAGGTCGCCATGAGATATCGATGGGCGCCAAATTCGAATAGATCTCGATACACACGACACACGTTTTCAAGAAAAAAAAAAAGAAAAAAAAAGACACAACTCCAAGAAAAAAAAAACCATCCAACGCCTTCGATTCAACACCTGTGAAACATTGATCGTGCTGGGTTCGTCGAGTATAGAGTGGTGGTCGAACTCACTGCTGAAGGGATGATATCGATATTCGATCACGGTAGCGGTACGGCATCCCTGATCGTGTCGACGACCTCACGTTCGACCAACGCCTCGTCCGTCATCCGGTCCAACAACTGGCTCATCCATCTCAAACACTGCCCCTCCTCGGTCGATCGCTCGTCGTACTCCACATCGTCCGCACATTCCAACAACGCCTCCCGCTGATCCCGACTAAACACCTTGAGCGAAAACGCCTCGTTATGCTCCCGTTCGCAGTCATCGACGACGATCAGGTCCGGATAGACGTATTTATGGATATTGTCGCGTTGGTCGAGGCGGACGACTTGCCACACCTCTTCACCGTCGCTGAAGATCATGTTGACCCAGTAGAGCATAACGGCTCGGAGGTGGTTCGCGAGCGTGCCGGATGCTTGGAGGAAGACTTCCTTGTCTGATTCGTCGTCTGGATATGCGTACGATAGCGGGTTATATTCAAACGTCAGGGGTGGAGGCATCACTGCGAAGGAGGAGGGTTGGAATTCGAGCAAGGTCAGACAAAAAAAAATATCAAGGGTCGAGGGGGTCAACTGATGATCATCCTCATCACGGCTGTCGTGTGCTTTGATTTTTATCTCCGTTGGATTTGTCTGACGGGTCGTTCGCGGCGTTTCATTTGAAGAAGATTAGACAAGTTCCGGGGGGAGGGCCATGTTCTGAAACCCACTCTAGATCTTTTTATGCTTCCAAGCGAGCTGGCGCCGCCTGCATTAAAAGTTTAAAAGTCGTTTCCATGTCCTTTGTGTACTTTTTGTATGCAAAGGATAAAAAGTGACCCGCAAATAGTGAGTTCGCCTATATGTAGCGCGTAAAGATGAGTTCCTGAATAAACCTTTCTCTGTGGGGGCGCCCCACCAACGAGGTTGTACAGGACCGACAGGATGGCCAAGGGTGAACCCGCCAATTCCAGAGCCAGCGGGTGAAAAAATAGACCAACCTCCCGGAGGATCACATGTGCCGCATGAAATTACGATGTGTGGGGTCATCGATACCCTCTTGCTGATATCTATTGATCTAAGCGCGGATCGCTTCTTGCCGCGGTCTGGACTCGCGGTCGTTTCTCTGGGAAGGCTTGCTCCGGGCTTCTATTTGGTGGTTCAATATCGAGAGGCTCGCTCGCGCCTTCAACGTGTCTTTGTGCGCGGATTGAGGGGTTGGAGAACGAGGGCTGGCCCAGCCGACGAGTGGTGCACAGGATCCGATCATCGGTATCTTGACTCAAGTAGGCCTAGTAAGGTAGCTTTTGGCCAGTATATTAATAACCACCACGGTACCCTGAAGAGGGACGTAAATGACGTTTGAGACAGTCGTCGTACGCACCTGAGTTTGTAAAGTGGAGGATCGAGTGGGTCCTCGCAGGACCGCATGGGTTACATGCAGCTTACCTTGGGCGGTGGGCTTGCCAGTGGGTGGGTAGGATATCCGTCGATCATCCACGCGGATGAGAGAGCGGTGCAGAGACTCTGTCCGCTCCGAGACGCCTCCATGTCATGCACGGATCATCTCCGTCGCGCGGTCAGCCCTTGCATTTCAGCATGTTGTTACCTCGCGTCTATCAAGGTAGGTGGTGGTGGTCAAACCAAGGAGATGATCATGGGAATAGAGAAGGACTCACGACGGACATGCAAGAACAAAAAGTTTTCTGAATCGACAACCGGTATACTCATTTCGAGGAGGACGTGTAGTCCTCGTGGATGGGCCCGGACATGAAGATGCGGCGAGGATCTAGATGACTCGCATCGCCAACTCGACCGGCCGTAATTCTGATTGCGTTTCATTCCGGGTCAAGATGTCCCTTTTGTCCAGGCGACGTCTGTCCGCCGCGTTGCCTCGCTTCTAAATTCACTTAAATACCCTTCATAATTAACAAAAAGGCTTGACTACATCTTCTTCCCAAACCAACTTCGTCACGATGCACGCTTTCTCGACACTCGCCTCCCTCGCCCTCCTCGTCGCTACCGCACAAGCCTCCGTCTACGTGAGTGACACGCCTCTCCACCTCCTCACCTCACTCACCCGACGTCCAGGTCACCGACCCCGTTCAGTCTACCACCTGCAGCGGTGGTCAATCTTGCACCGTCCAATGGATTGATAACGGTCAATCCCCACTCCTGTCTGCCATCGGCGAAGCGACAGTCAGCCTTTACACGGGCGAATTCGTACGTGCCCGCCCAACCCGTTGCCATGCCCTTTTTTTACTGTTGCCTCGTTTCAGGTCCAGGTTCAGTCGTTGCCATCGGTTGATGTCTCCACCACCTCGTCCTTTACATTCGTGGTATGTCCCTTTTTCATCTCGTGGACAAGAACTTGACGCGTACCGTCGTAGCCCGACCCTTCTGTTGGTCCCAATGGACAATAGTGAGTGGATCTCGACGTCGACGACGGACCCTGATCTAACCTCTACCCAAGTTACATCGTGTTTTCCGCCAGTGCCATTAATTACGTGGGCTTCTCGGGTTCCTTCACGTCAGTCCAATCACATGACGATAAGAACGTTCACTGACGCGGTTGCGTTACAGCCTCGACGGCATGAGTGGAACAACGACCCCTACCGGTGGTTCGTCTACCGCTGCCCCCACCACCACTTCAGCCGGCTCATCCACCTCTGCAGGCTCATCCACCCCTGGAACTTCTCCAACTGGCACACCCACGGCCTCGGCTCCATCAGGTACTTCCACCCCTGTCGTTAGTACCACCACGCCAACCGGTTCTACACCTGCCGTAGATACTACCACTGCCAGCGTCACCCCAAGCGCGAGCCCAACACTCACCACACCCACCGTGTCTACTCCCTCGACTTCCCCCACCACCTCCCCGACCACTACCACCACTCATACCACCACTTCAGTTTCCTCTTCCACAGCTTCTGCTACCCCTACCAATGCTGCTGGTCGCGTTGGATCGTCCGTCTCTCTCGGTGGCATCGCCGCCCTGTTCGTCCTCTCTGGTGTTCTTGCTTTCTAAACCGTTTTCGTATGATACCCACTGTCCCTCTTGAGAGGTGTTGAACGATGACTCTGACGTTTTCTTTTTTCTTTTCCTACGATCTCTTATTCCCCTGTAGAGAAAAAAAAAGTAGCTTGTTCTCTCTAAGTTTTTGTTGTATTATCCGTTGGGTCGGTTCATGAACTCGGTTCTCCTACAACATCTTGTTGAAATACCATCATTCTTCGTCTTGACTGCGTGGGAGTGAGCACGCCGCTTGCAACACCGACACGATAACGCCTTGTTCCATGTCCATGTCCGATACAAGACAACCTCGCAAGCAGAAACAAAAAGAGTCTAAATCACAACCCACTCCAAACGGTGCAGAACGTCTCAAGACCGTCGTCCGTCGACTGCCCCCCAACTTGCCCGAAGACATCTTTTGGCAGAGCGTCCAAGCCTGGGTCACCAATGACACCATCACTTGGAAATCATACTATCCCGGCAAGTTTCGTACGAAGCGGTACGTCGGATCGTATGTGAGAGGAGGGGGACTCATGATCACACACACACAACTCAGGATGAACAAGGAGGGTATACCCTCGCGCGCATACATCGCTTTCAAGCACGAGGAACAAGTCGCCACGTTTAGTCGCGAATACGACGGTCATGTGTTTAAGGACAAGGCAGGTGCGTCCATGGGTACGGGTTTTCGATGGGACACCTCACGAGGCGTCGTGCCCAGGTAACGAGTCACAGGCCATCGTGGAATTCGCACCGTTTCAAAAAGTGCCTGCTGAGAAGAAGAAGACGGATGCGCGAAACAATACGATCGATAAAGGTGAGAAACAGGGGACGGACGCTCGGCGATACAGGTCCTGATCACAACAGACGACGATTACCTCTCCTTCATCGAGACGCTCAAGAATACAGCCAAGACCGAATCCGTCTCGTTGGAAGAGTTGAGTGCGTGGCATCTCGTTTGCTAAATCGGTTTCGGTTTCTGATCAGACTTTTTTTCTCTTTCTTTCTTTTGGGTTGTTGCGGTGATAGTCGCCGCCTCTCAGTTACCCCCTCCGCCGACGACGACCCCACTTCTCGAAGCGCTCAAAGCGGAAAAGTCGGCTCAGAAAGACAAGGAGGCGATTCTCCGTAATCACGCCCATTACAAGGACGCCGGTGTGAGCGGTGCCTCGTTGAAAAAGGAAGACGCCAAGAAGAAACCAGTCGCTGCTACAGCGCAAGCTGCGAAACCATCCGAACCCCTAACACCGTCGAGCAAGAAGGCCAAAAAGGCTGCTGTTACTGCACAAAAGACACAGTATGGACAGGGTGGTTCTACGGGAAAGACACAGCCTGCAGGTGCTGCGGCGTCGACTGCGAAACCTCCTCCACCGCCGTCGATCGCCAGACACAGACTTCCCAAGGAGTCACATGGTCGGACGCACCCAGGCAAAGGCGATACGCCTGCACCCCTGTCTGTGGGGTCTGGCCCTGGACCCTCTAAACCAGGCCCTGTATCACCTGCGTCAGCGACCACGGAAAACGCACCCACAGGCTCTCCTCCACCGGTTCTCGCACAAGGACAAGGTCACCGCAAGCACCGTCCCGTCGTCGGCCTCGGTCGGCATTTCGAAGCGGCGCTGAGTGGGGCTGTCTCCCCAGCCTCAGGCGGCGAACGCAAGAAACGCGATAGGGGGGGCGAGGGTGGTAGGGGGAAACAGCATCGGGAGGACGGTCCTCCTGTGGCGGTCGTGCCAAGCATTTTGCAGCGTCCCGAAGTGGGGGGTGGATCGGACGTGGTGATAGTGCAACGGCTGCACTCACCCAAGGCGGAGCATGGTCCTGGAGAAGGTGGTGCCAGTGCCAGTGCTGGTGCTGGTGCTGGTGCTGGGAGAGGGGGCGGGAGGAGAGGGAGGGGAAGAGGCAGAGGTGGGAACCGTGGCGGATAAGATGATGCGTGCGTGTTTGGGGTTTGCGTCGATTTTGAACTTGGGACGACTGACGGCGCGTTTCTTTTTAGAATGGCAACAATCTCGTTCTGGATATGCGAGGTTCTCCACTCGACGGTGGTACAACCCGCCTATTGGCTCCACCCGCTCGCTGCGCCGCACCTCGGCGTGTTTTCTTTCTTGGCAAAGTTCTCGAACAAGACAGCCGAGGCTTGTCTCTTGAACTGAATTTCTCAGCTACGCACACTCGTCTTTATCGCAAAAGCAAATTGCCTATTAGCCAAAGACTACAGTATCCCGGTATATAGCAGATCGCTTTTAAAATTAAAATTAAAAATCGACATGCCATATTTCACCGGGAGATTAAATCTAGAGAGAGCACGATCCACCAAGCAAACCAACCCATGAAAGAAGACCAAGGATACCAGGAACGAAAAAAAAAGGGACAAATGAGGATCAGAGGAGAGAAGCACCGACGAGGGCGGCAGCGAGGGCGACGAAGCCGGTGGCGATGATAGGTTTGCCAGCCCCGTTTGTCGAGGTCGCTGCAGCGGACGTTGTCACGGTCGAGGACGACGACGTCGTGGTCATGGAGGCCCTGGTTGCTGTTGCGCTGCCAGCGGTCGTTCCACCAATAGGCGCCGTAGACTGGCCGTTGATCTCAGCCTGAATAGACGAGTTAAAGGACCCGGTCATGTTGACCATGCTGTCAAAACCGTCAGCGCAAATCAGAAAAAAAAAAAAAAAAGTTGCCTACTTGAATTTGGCAGAGAACGCTTCTTCGAAATATTGAGGCGTGTTTGGGTTCATGTACGATTGAGAGGTGACGCGAATAAAGCTTTGTGCGGTTGAAAATCCAAGAGGGACAGGACGGGTGCAGAGACTTACTATTCGGCGCTGTTGGGTCCGATGGTACCATCCGGCGTGAACACGAGAGATGACACGGCGGACACGTTGACAGAAGTAGTAATCGTCTGGAGTGATGTCTGGAGACGAGTTAGAACGGTGATAGCAAGTCGCGACGTGAATCATACCTGTAGAATCGCATTCCCGACGTAGATGGCAATGGTGGCATTGCCGAACTGTTCGAGGGACGGCGAGCTTCCGTCGTCTATCCAGGTGAGGGTTGCTGGCTGGCCAGCCGTAAGCGTGGAAGAAGCAACTGGAGAGGTGAGCTATTTCGAGGGGGTCAGCGTCGATACGAACGTCAACTGCTTTCGGCAACGTACGAAAACGTTTGCGAGTGCCGAGGCAGCGAGAGCGAGGGAGACGATGACAGGGCTGAACATGTTGGGAGAACGAGAGTGATAAAAGTGAGTGTGGGGGTGTACTGGTTGCAAAAGCGACTGCACGTAGGGGCACGAGTTGATGAAACAAGAGAAAGAGCACTGGGGAGGAAACGAACGGAGTTCCAACCGTTTTTATTTTCCTGCCGAGACGCGGTGTCAATAAGAGAGGGCACTTGGCGTCGGATGCCTGAGAGTTTGGCAGGCTGGAGACGTACAACAACTCGTGCAACTCATCATTGAGACAGGGGTTTCAATAATCTCAATTTTTGGGTTGCAACAGCGGCATGTAGATGCTGTGTAAGGAACAAGTCAAGATCCATTACAATCGATGGCAATATTACGATACACCTACTCGCACGCCTAACTCGGAACGTTAAACACAGTGCGCGTGACATGGTCAGCTTTGCGACCAGTATGCTTGATGAGTCCGATGTAATCGAGTTCATGCAGCGAGCGAATAAAGCGCGCTTGAGCCTCTAACCTCCATTTTTCAAGCTGTTCTTCGCTCTCCTCGGGGCTCTCATCCTCCTCCGTATGCCGTTGCTTTCCTTTTCGTCGAGGCGTCCGTGTTAGTGCTTCACGGGCAGCCGGCTCAGCTCTCCTCGAGTGTTTCTTTTGAGCTTCCAGGACGACCGTGAACGACTCAAACCAGTCGAACACATTGATCATCTTCCCACTCTCCAGGTAACGTTGGAATAAAATGCTGGTATCGGGCATGTCCCAGAGGGTTTCCTCGTCATCGACAACATCATTATTCGTTGGAACAGTCGTGCCGTAGTCTTGTGGATGCAATAAACCAGAGAAGATCGAAGCACGGAGGGAAGGGTTATATAGCTATTAAGAATTGAACAGATCAGGTAAGATGAAGAGGAGGAGACTTTGTCGATCATACCTCGGAGGGGAAGGGGCTAGAACCAGTATACCATATGTCCCACAGTGATAGTTCTTCGAGAGTGACAAAGCGATGTCTGAGACAGGTACATGTGTCAATGTTGATTGTAGGGGTGAGGAGAGACCACGCACTGAAAATACTCGAGTAGCCGGTCGCCAACTGTTTCTGCCATATTTCGTACCTCCCCTGGTTCATTGTTGTGCCCACCGTGCGAGCGGGCGGTGTTGATCCACGATATAATTTCCCTTTCTGCGTCTCGTATCTGGGCTGGAACACTGACAAAGAAATCGTGTAAATTGGACAGGAATTTATCCAATTGATTTGCTTGTAATTTGCTGCGAGGTACAGGCCGTTAGCTTGAGTAATACATGGTGTCGATTACTTACCCGACTAGACTACACAGGTATCTATAAGAAGTCCCTAGACGACCTCTCAAAGCCATACACATTAGCTCAGGAAGGGTCTTTTCGCTCTTGTGACCTAGTGAAACCATGAAGGTTTGTACAACCAGGAGAAGTCGAAAGGACACGCGTAGTAATTTCGATTCTTTCTGAAAAGCAAGTTGAGCGGTCCGAACAAACTCAAGAAGCTCGTCTACACCCCCAGCCAGCCAGCCAGTAGAGTGACCTGGAGCCAAGGATGAACTCTGAATCCGAGCAAGAACGCAGTCGAGAAAGGGAGCCGAGTCGGGATCAGCCAGGGTCTTTGACGCGAGGTTTTCTTCTCCGAGGAAAACAGTGAGGGGTTCTTCGAAGTGTTTCATATGAGCTAGCTAGCACTATGATTGAGAGACAAAGCTGCGGGTGGTTAACAAGGATTGTCACCTGAAGGATAGATACCAGGCCATCAAGAGATGGTGAATGTCTTCCAAAGAAGTCGACG